>JAODAL010066673.1:0-17654 GCA_025379985.1 Phyllomedusa bahiana
GATCCCCAGGTTAAAAGGGTTATGCCGGGCTCAAAGGCACGAATTTCTTAAAGATTTATGAGTAATCGTTATCAAGGTCCACCCAAGTTCATATTTTAAAATATGAAATTTTACAGTCCAGCTCCCACTCCCATTTTCCTAGGCTGCAGGTAAGGGAAAAATCCAAAGCGGCTTAGAAACCATGTGGATGGGCATGTGTGGTCCAGGCCTGTTGGGCCCCATTTTGTTCTGATGGTGCCACGGGTCAGTTCTGTCCAGTGAAAAAAACTGATGACCCAAGGGGGAGAAGGTGCAGGCATCCCAGGGGTGGGGGGAGGTAGGGGGTTGGACATGGGGTGTCCTATATGATTTAAGTGAACTGCTTTGCCCGGGTGTTTTTTTTTGGAAAGGGGTTACGCCGGATACAGAGCGTCCAAAACCCGGCAGGAACATTTCAACCGGTTGGGGCCCCCAGCACAAACCCAAACTTAAGGTAATAGACCATCTTGCTGCCTTTTTGTTTGTAACCTATCCTTATTTGCACCTTGCCCAATATTGTATAGTATTGTCCTATTTTATAATTGCTGTCTGTGCACCCTCCAAAGCGAATTAATCAAAAACTTTAATTGAGCTAGTCTGTTGTCTTTGTAATCGTCCTCACTCCCTTATTTTCAGTTTTAAATAAATTGTCCCCAAAGGCGGGCCCCTGACCTTGTTTAAAGTCTGTAACGGACCAGGCTTATAGCCAACGAGGAATGGGTGGCAGCCTATGGGCTTACAGAGCTCTGTTCCATTTGGGGTAAACTAAATCTCTCCTGCCGCTGGGGTTTGTGGGGAGTGGGGTATTCTCTCGCACTCTTGGTTCTCCTGTCCCCGTGGGGGCCCGGGGGTTTAACTTTGAAATTTGTATCCGGCTGACCTTGTGCTTACTCTAGGGGTGCAAAAACATCTGACACACTCCATGTCAGGCCGTCAAACCCTCAAATGGGCCCGGGCAGGGGGGTTTTTTTGACGGACATCATTAATAAAAAAATTAATGAAAAAAAATGAACCAAAAATGCACCAATAATGCATTTTCCCTTGGGAAAAGCCTGGGTTAATTTAGATGTGTTTTTTCGCAAGATTTTTGATGTGTAAAAACAATAAAAATGCATTTTTTAATGCCCAAAAAAAAGGTGAAAAAACATTATGTGAACCAGTTAACAGAGAAAATTAAAATTTATTTGTGGAAGGACCTTTCAAAGTATCAAAACACATAAACTCCTCTTGCAAAGTCGTAGGGGGGGAGTAAACCGGTACCCCAAAAATGATGAAAGAGCCCTGGGTATACCAAAAGAAAAGAATACCAAAAACACAGACAATGGTATAAATCCTAGGAAAAAAAAAAAACTTAACTTTTAATAAGAAGGATAAAAAATATTAGCATGCAAAACCTAATTATATGTCAAAAAAAAAGGCTAACCTACCTCTAAGATACCTAACAAAGAAATGGGGAAATCGCCCTGTAAGGGCGTTCCAACCGTACTAAACTAAAACACCCTATATACTATAACTTCAGTGAAAAAGATGTGAAAACAAATGCTGAAAAAATATGTACCAAAAATTATCCCGATCTATATAGAAAAAAAGCCTATTCCAACGCGTTTCCCCCCATGATCATTGGGGTTCATCAGGGAAAACATGGGAAAATGTCTACACACAAAAAGATACTATTGCATAAACTCACTGCCCTTTATAATTGATTTAAAGATGTATAGCTGTTGATAAATTTGGGAGTCCCAAGGACAGTCTATAAGGGTCCCCAAAGTGCAAGGCAGTCTTAAGATGATGTCAAGAGTATGATATAACAGCCTCTATATATATATAAAAAAGCTGATGAATAAAGACACATACCTGTGCAAAGAATCAATACACATTCGTCCGTTGGCGGCGTCTAAAAAGACCAGTGCGCATGTCAGTGCCAAATCCCGCGAGATGTGGACTCGGCATGTGACGAAAAAAGAGACGCGTTGCCATAGAAAGCCTACCGTTGCGCACAGGATCTAGACAGGCACCGACCCCTGCGCACCTGATGGCGGGCCGGTAGAGGCTAGTGCGCATGTAAAAGAAAAATCCCGTGAGATGCACACATAGCAGAGGGACGCGTTGTCATAGCGGACCTGTACTTGTACAATGAAGATAGCAAAATGCTGACATGAGCGCAATAATAGTGGGGCGCAGTACACACCCGAACCTGCAAATTATGCAAGAGGTTATAAACTTGTATAGCCAAGACTAAAGACATATTCAGTGTGTATGATGTAATGAAACAAACACCTCCAGCTATACAATACAGAAGCAGGTATTAAGATGAGGTGTGTAAATAATCAAAGATACTAAAACACCTCTGTACTAGATGAACATATGTCTATAGTAACAAATATGGATACAAAAAGGTGCAACAAGATTTACACTGCCCGCCACTAAGAACCCAATAATACCGTAAATTACCTATTAAAGCTTAAATAACGATATACACAATGTTTAAAAAAAGATTAGGAAAATTAGTATATGAATGAAAAAATATACAAACGAAAATTATATAAATACAATAATATATCTCACCTTGGCATTAAACTAATTTAAATAAAAGAAGCAAAAAGGGCAAATATTCATTTAGACCATCAGGTTTCAGTGTTTTAAAGATGGTATATCCAATTGGACTCCGTTGGAGTAATTTGCGATCAAAAACGCCCCCTCGTTCAGATGGCTTAAATACCTCAATGACCGAGATGACAGAGAGAGAGTAATTTGTCCCATGTTTCAAGTTCATATGGCGTGCCACTGGAGAATCACGCTGGTGATTAATATCACCAACATGTACCAAGATATGGTGCCGGAACTCACGTTTCGTTTTACCAAAGTACTTAAAGGACAATCACAAGTGCATAGGTTTAATGACCCCCTTACTCTTACAGTTGGCGAAATCAAGCATTTTTATAGGTGCTCCTGTCGAAAAAGACCAAAGATTTTAAAACATTGATGTATCTGCGGGCCTTGCGCCCCCACCCCTAAAAGTCCCCAATGGTTTGATGGTAACCATGTTGTAGTGCCCTGGGGGGGGATACAAACTACGTTTATTGGGGGGGATTCAAAAAATTTTCAAAAAAAGAAGTCCATCTTGAGTGTAACGGGTTCGCCGCAGTCCGGTCCACGGACCGGGGTTTGAACCTGCCCCCCCAGGCAGGTCCCCGGGGGGGGACGGGTGCCGCGCGGGCCCTACTGTCCCCGTGGTCGCATCCGTCCCCGTCTCTAAACCTGAACCGTCCCTTTTCGGTCCCGTCCCCTGCTGGCCGGAATCCCGTGGGTCATGTAGATTTAAAGGGACGGCCCCGGGGAAAATTGCCGGGCGTGTCCTATTTAAGTTTTGGACCCACGCACTCCCCGCTGGATCTTTGTTCCCCTTTGCCTTTGAGAAAGCATTCCTGATGTATTTTTGCCTTCCCGGGTGTCCAAACCCTTGCTACGTTTCTCGATCCGAACCCTGCGCCTCCCTGACCTTCCCCGCTGTCACACACAAAACATTCCGCCTGCCCGACCATACTGCCTGCTCCACCAAACGTTTTCTTGGTTCGATTTTGTCCCTCGCTGCACCTGGGCTGCCCCCGCAAGAAAGTCCGTCGGGGGGGGTTAACGAGGGGTACCTCACCCCACAAGCCCATCCCCTTTGCGGGGGGCTCGGGTGAAAACCGGGGGCTTTTTTAGATTCCCCCCTGGCGTGGCTTACCCCAATCGTTTGCGGTGGTCCAGGGGACCCACTACCAAGTCCTTTACCAGTAAGACCCAGCCATGGATCCCGCCAAGGGCCTTCCCAAAGCATCCGGATTTAGACGATTGTTGCACAATCGAAAAAAAAGCCAAAAGGGACAGCAGTTGGGCCAGCTGTCCGCCATGATGCGTCAGCCCTTGCATCCCAGCAGCAGTCTCCGCCCCGTCGGGGGGGCTCCTTTTACATCTGCATTCCTTTCCAGTGGGACCCAAGCTTTGGGGCTCCCCCCCTCCAGTTTTCCCGGGGGCCCCCAAGCTCGCGGGGGTTTCTTTTAGCAGTGCTTAGCACGTGGGTGATGGGGGCCATTTTCCCCTCGGAAAGTCTAAAGGGGCCTTCGTTGGGAGCCTACTTTCCGGGGAAGGCCCGGCTTGGGCCCCCCCCTTGGGACAGGAAGACCCTGTGCTGTGGACCTACAGCCCTTTTCCTCCAGGAATTCCCGCACCGTTTTCGAGGGCGGCGCGTGCTTCCTCTGCTGAGACCGCCCCTTGAGCCTTCGTCAGGGCGAGTCCTTGGGGGAATATGGGGTTAAATCCGTCCCCTGGGCTTGGGTTCGAAGGGAACGATCCCCGCCCTCTGTGCCCCCCTTCAAAAAGGGTCTGCCCAGCGGGTAAAAACGCTTTGGCAGCAGAGACCCCCTGTCCCCCCTGAAAAAAATTTAATTCACCTTGCCATCGCACGTTTAAAAGGTTCTGAGAGGCAGGGAAGAGCTTCCCCAAGAAAGAGAGGTGCTCGTCCTCTTTCGTTTCAGGCCCCCTGTGTTCCAGCATTTCCAATTCCACCCCCTTTAAAGCCCCAAAGGGGGGGAACCTATGCAAGTGGACGGGGGCCATTTAAAAAGAAACGAGTGAACCGCCGTCGGGGGGGAGAAGTAAGTCTCTACGGGCCAGCCCGGACCATTTCCCGCAGAAGCTGCCCCTTCGTCCTCACGCCCGGGAAACCTTCCCTGGGCCTGGGAGAGGCGCCCAGGGCAGTTTTTTTCCTCCCCACTTTTTTGATGATCAGTGGAGGTGATGTTGAGGGGTTTTTCGTTCCGGAGTTCACCCTTTCCCGGGACTCGGGTCCCCGGGAATTTTACCACCTCTTTGGAACCCGGGACGCGTGCCTGAGTCCCCCGGAAAAGAAACCTTTGTGATTTTTTGGTTAGTGGGTGCTCCTCACTGACCCATCAGTATAAAACCCGGCCAGTGATTTCCCCCGGGGGGGGGGTTAACAAAGGAAAAGATCGGTTTCCACGTTCTTTTTCCCGGTTTCCTCGGCGACCCTCTTGGGCTTCCCTGGCTGAAACGTCACCCCCCCTAGCGGGATTGGAAGACGGTGAGGCCCTGTTTTGGGGACCAGAATGCCAAAACCCTTGCTTGGGGGTACAGCCCGGGCCTACCACTTCTCGCCCCGCTTGGAGGCTTGCCGGTACCGGCTAAGTACCGGATTTGGGATATTCTCCGAGAAGGGGCCGATAGCCCCCCCCCACTCGCCTTAAGCCCCATTGACCCCTTCCGGGAACCCACCGCCCCCGGGGAAAGGGGTCACCCGCTGTCCGTACGGAGACTAGGCCTGTCGGCCTCAAAAAGGAGAACTTGCAGAAAGGGTTTTCCCGTAAGTCCTCTCCCCGCCGGACCCCGGGGTTTTTTTTTCGTACAGAAGAAGGGGGTTCCCTCCTTCCGTGTTGACTCCCGGGGCCCAATAAAATCACCGAAAAAAAAACGCTTACCCTCCCCCGCTGATCGCAGAAACTTTTCGACCCCCTCAAGGGGGAAAAAGTTTTCCAAGTTGGATCTGCGAGGTGCCTATAACCTCATCGAATTCGGGAGGGGACGAGGGAAACGCTTTTTATCCCCGGATGGACTTTCAAATACTCTGATGCCCTTTGGGCTCGAAAAACGCTCCTGTTTAAGAATTTGTTAATGAGTCTTGGGATCTTTGTAATGTTATAGGTACGGATACCCAAATTTCCCCCCGATCTTCAGACGCACCCCCCCAAGGCGCGGTTCTGCACTCTGCGCAGCAATCGACTGTACCCAAATGGAAAAATTTTATTCCTCGACCCCCTACCCTTTCCTGGGGGTATTCGTTCACCCAAAAGGGCCCCTAAGATGGCCCCAGCTTAAACTCTTGGGTGCACAATGGCCTCGCCCTGTCGGTTTTGGGGCCCATCCAGCGCTTCCTTGGCTTCGTGATTATTACCGTCAATTATTCCCATTTTCCCCAACTTTGGTGGCTCCTATGTGGGCCCAAGGAAGAAGGGGAACCCGAGATGCTTTGCCTCCGAGGGTGAAAGGGTTTGTTTATCTAAAAAAATGTTTCCCCTGCACCTGTTTGGTTCCCGGGCCCGATCCCCAGAAGCCTTTTCCTTGGGGGTGGATTTCTTTTTCTGGGGGGCAGGGGGGGTCCTCCCCAGAAAGGTCCCAAGGGCGATTCCCCACATTTGGGTTCTTTCTGACCTTTTGCCGGCGGAGCGGGGGCTATGCCATTGGGGGGCCGGGGAACCTTTGGGCCCCAATTTTGCCCTGGGGGGTGGGCATCTGCGGAGGGGGCTCGCCATCCTACGAAAATCTTTAAGGGGAAAAAGAATTTCTGTATCTTCAGACCCCAGCCTTGAATTCCTCGCCAACCGTTTGGTTTCCTTTTTTTCACGTTTCAACTTTGATACATTTCCGCCTGTGAGCAAAAAAGTCAAGGTGCGCCCTCCGTGCCCTCGGACGTGGTCGGTGAAAAACCCGTGTCACAACAATCATTTCTCCCAACGGTTGGTTCACGTGGCTCCCGCAGATCCAGAACGTCCCCCCTGGCAAGCTTTGTGCCGCTGGCTCAGGAAGAAGGGGTTGGAAAAGGGGCATAGCCTTCTTGGCTGGTCATTCCGGAGCCCGGAGTCCTCGCTTTTTCCCCCGGGGATATGGGGGCCCCTTGGAAGGGGTGTAAGGATTCACGCTGCCCGTATACTGTGCTCGGAACAGGTCCCCACCCCCACAGGCCTGGGGTCTCTTTATCCCCTTTCCCGGCCAGGGATCCCTTGGACGCACATAGCCATGGATTTTAAACACTGCCTTCCGGTTCCCCGGGAATTCGGTCTCTGGGTGGTTACGACGGTTTTTCAAATGTCCCCCTTCGTGCCTCTCCCTGGCTGCCGTTGTCCCAATTAGTAATCTTTCTTCCCCATGTTTTTTCCCCTTCTGGGGTCCTTCACACATTGTCTCCCACCCCCGTGTTTAATTGTTTCCCGATTTTGGTGCCTAGCCCCGTCGCAAGTCAACGGACTTTCGTCAGATATCACCCCTAATCCAAAGGCAGGGTTTAGGGTGGGAAAAAAGTTCTGGGGGAAAACTGGTCACTTTGTATCTGGACGTAAAGGACAACTGGGCCCCACTCTCCCCTTGGGGGCCGAATTCTCTTACAACCACGCGTTCTCGGGGCAGCCGGGGTCCTCCTTTCTTTTTAGCTATGGGCCGCACCCCACCCCCCCCCCCGCCCCATGATTCGGAGTGCCCGCTGCAACGACCAAGTTCGGGATATCAAGGCCATTGAGGGGAGCGCACCCTACTTGGGCCCCTGCCCGAGAAGAAGGTGACAAGAGGGGGAAAAACCCGCCCCCAAATTAAGGGGAAATTTGATCTCCTGAGGGACTGGCCCGAAGATTCCCCAGTCTTTTTGGGCCCCGCTTCCCCGGACCTTCAAGGTTCTTCGGGGAGTTTTAACCGGGAGAACAAGCCCCCTTTTCTCCCCCTCCGGGTCCAAAAGGGATTCCATGTTCCCTCCTTAAGGGCCCCTGGTCCCCAACCGTTTTTTCTCAAGGAATGTAACACCTTCCCCGTGCCAAGTCCCCGGGTCTTTAGTAAAGGAATCTTGGGATGAGGGGTCAGAGGGAAGCCTTTTCTCGTAGATTGGAAGGGTTCGACCCGAGGAAGGGCCTGGGGGGCCAGAATAAAAAATCTGAATCGTGACCTCCTCCTAGGTTTCTGATCCTAAAAAAGGGGGGGGAGGTCAAAAGGGGGGGGGGTCTGTAAGGGTTTTTGCCGCGGTTGGTCACCCGGGTAAATTTAAACCCCCGGGGGGTTTTCCGCCGCGGGTCCCACTGTCGCCCTGGTCGCATCCTCCGTCTCCCCCAAAAAGACCGCGCTCCCGTTCGGTCCCGCCCCCGCTGGCCGGAATGCGCATGCGCGCCCCCTAGCGCCGGGGCACGCTCGGTATGTATTTAAGGAAGTGCGCCGGAATTGGTAATTGGGGGGCTGTCTTATTTAAGTTTTGGACCCCTTCACTTCCCCCCTGGTTTTGTTGCCTGTGCCTTTGAAAAGCGTTCCTGATATATATTTGCCTTGCCGTGTACCAACCCTTGTACGTTTTCTCGGGCTCCAACCTTGCCCCCGCCCGAACCTTAGCCTGTCCATGCCACGAACCATTGCCGCCTGCCCCGACATATGCCTCTCACCACTACGATTTTTGGGTTACATTTTGTACCTCGCTGCACCCGGGTGCCCGCCGCAAGCAAGTCACGTCCGGGTAACTCTGGTAGCCCCCACGCCGCGCAAGTCTCCCGCTTTGGGGGGGTCTGGTGAAAAAAAGGGGTACTTAATTCCGTTCCGGGGTGGCTTTCTCCCTCGCTTCGGGGTCCAGCGGATCCACTACCGTCCGTTTACATTGAGAAAAATATAGGCCAGTAATTGGGGTCAAATCACAACTGTGCAGACCGAAAGTACAAATAATTTCACCTTTAAAGGTGTATCCCAGTGTTTCTGCAAAAACTTTTTTTTACGGTGTCCCCAGGCCCTCTTATGCTTCCCATAGACTTTTTTAGGGGAACCACTTTTAATAAAACTCTTCTTAAGAGAGTCAGCCTGTGTTTTAAAGGATGCAAAAGTGGAACAGTTTCGACGCATCCTAATATACTAATCCTTCGGAATGCCACGTTTAAGTGGCATCGGATGTGAGCTCTCCCACCTCAGTAAACTGTTCCCGGCGGTAGGTTTTCTATAAAGCGGTGGTCTCCAAAGTACCATTTTTACCCTTAACAATATGCAAATCGAGAAAAAAAGAGTTCAGAAAAGTTGATCTCATAGGTAAAATTTGAGGCCTATAGCATTCACGTTGAGAACCTCAACAAAGAAGCAAAAGGAGTCCCTCGACCCTGTCCATAATATGATATCATCTATATACCTGCCCCAAAAGCAGATACTGTCCACAAACCCTCTATGATCCCCAGAAAAAAACACTGTACTCTCCCACCAGCTCAGGAGCAAATAGACATACGTGGGTAGCCACGGGCTCCCCATAGCCGTGCCCCTGAGCTGGTGGAAGAAGCGCCGATCAAAGATAAAAAAAATTATGTGTAAGAACAAACTGAAGAAGCTGTAAAACAAAATCATTGTGAGGTTGTAAAAAGGTGCTCCGAGTAGATAGGTAATATCGAACAGCCTCCTAACCCTTGTCATGGGGAATGGAGCTGTATAGAGCCTCAACGTCAATGCTACATAGCCAGAAATCCTCACACATGGTTAAACCATCCAATTTTAGGAAGTCAGTAGTATCTTTGATATTTGAAGGGAGAGACGTCACAAAAGGGCGCAGTATTTGGTCAACATAGGAACTGATATTCTGTGTCAAATTTCCTATACCAGATATAATTGGTCTGCATTTCAAGGGCGAAAATCCCTTGTGCACCTTGGGAAGGCCATAAAACGTCGACAATTGAGGACAAATGGGGAGCAAAAATGTATGCTCTCTTTGGTCAATTAGTTGTAAAGATAGGCATGGTCCAAAATATTCTTGGCTCATTCATGAACTTCACAGTGGGATTACTGCTGAGTAAACCATATCCTTGGGTATCATTAAGGATGGACAAGCACATATTTTTGTAATCAAGGTGATTTAAGAATAACAATGTTTCCACCTTTATCAGACGGTTTAACAACTATAGTCTTGTCCTGTTCTAAGTTCTGTAACACCATATATTCATCTTTGGAGAGATTGTATTCATTTTTAACCAAACTCTCTCTCCAATTTTGAATTTTTCAATCCCATCACAGACCAATTTGACGAACATATCGATATTCTCATCCATGACCGGTGGCATCTCTAGTACTTTTTAAGTGGCATGTGGAAAAAGGACCAATAGATCTGTACCTATCATTATCATCCAAAATACTAACCAAAGATTGCACCCCAGAAAGATAATTATATTCAATGCCCAGAGATTGACACTGTCTATTATCCTGTAATTTGAAAAAAAAATTTCCACTTTAATTTCCTTGCAAATAAATGGATTGTCCTTAATCCATTCAAAGGTATTCATGGATCTATTTGGTACAAACGAAAGACCTCTACCCAAAACACGTATCTCTGCATCTGAAAGCATTTCTATCAGACAGATTAATAATCTGTTTTGCCGTATCGTCACAATCATGGGCAGCAGTCATTCCTGTTACTTGCCCATCACAGTTCGTTCTAAAAAAGATGGTTGAGACCCACCAGATGTTCCTGGCTGCATCTCTCCCTGTTGTGCAGTTTGTGAGATATCTGGATTCATAGCAGAGACTGAGGATCCAGAGGGCAAAGATTGAAAATTCAAATTTACTCTTTGAGTGTTTTGTTGTTTTCCCCTTCCCCTTCCTCTTCGTGAGCCCGTAATCGATTGCCATATTGATCTATTCTCTGACCCATATCTGTCGTTTGCTTTATTTTATTTAAATTATGTTTAATGCCAAGGTGAGATATATTATTGTATTTATATATAATTTCGTTTGTATATTTTCATTCATATACTAATTTTCCTAATCTTTTTTTTATATTGTATATATCGTTATTTAAACATTATATAGGTAATTTACGTGTATTATTGGTTCTTAGTGGCGGGCAGTGTAAATCTTGTTGCACCGTTTGTATCCATATTTGTTACTATAGACATATGTTCATCTAGTACAGAGGTGTTTTAGTATGTTTGATTATTTACACACCTCATCTTTTATACCTGTCTTCTGTATTGTATAGCTGGAGGTGTTGTTTCATTACATCATACACACTGAAATATGTCTTTATGTCTTGGCTATACAAGTTTATACCTCTTGCATAATTGCAGGTTCGGGTGTGTACTGCGCCCCACTATTAGTGCGCTCATGTCAGCATTTTGCTATCTTCATTGTACAAGTATAGGTCCGCTATGACAACGCGTCCCTCTGCTAGGTGTGCATCTCACGGGATTTTTCTTTGACATGCGCACTAGCCTCTAGCGCGCCCGGCCATCAGTGCACAGGTGTCGGTGCCTGTCTAGATCCTTTGCGCAATGGTAGGCTTTCTATAGCAACGCGTCTCTTTTTCGTCACACGCCGAGTCCACATCTCGCGGGATTTGGCACTGACATGCGCACTGGTCTTTTTTAGACGCCGCCACGGACGAATGTGTATTGATCTTTGCACAGGTATGTGTCTTTATTCATCAGCTTTTTATATATATATATATATATATATAGAGGCTGTTATATCATACTCTTGACATCATCTTAAGACTGCCTTGCACTTTGGGGGATCCTCTATAGACTATCTTGGGACTCCAATTCATCAACAGCTATACATCTTTACATCATTATAAAGGGCAGTGAGTTTATGCAATAATATCTTTCTGATTGCAAGTATCTTTTTGTGTGTAGACATTTTCCCAGTTCCCTGTGAACCCCCAATGATAGGGGGGGGAAACGCGTTGGACGGGGGCTCGTAGGAGGATCATTCGGGGCAGACCCCCGGATGTAAACCCTTCTCCCCCGAATAAATAGTCCCTAACTCTCTTGCTCACGCAGTGAGAAGCTCGCCCCCCTCCGAGCCTCGCACTCTCAGGGGCAGTGAGAGCACCCCCCCCCCTTTCTGTGCCCCTGCACAGCCCCCCCCCGGGGAGTACAGCCCGCAGAAAAGGTTTCCCCTCCCTCCTCCTGCTGGCTCCTCAGCAGATCGGGGCCCCACACATGGAAACCAAACAGTTTCTTTTTTCATCAAGCTTCAGAGCTCCAAAAAACCAGCCCGGGCTTCTAAACCCCAGTGACCCTGATAAGGTATGTCCTGAGGAGGTGAAGCGCTTCCCCCCACCTACATTCTATGTTTAAATACTGGACCTGTGTCACAGAGGTACAGAAATTTTAGTAAATAATAAAAGGGGCAGTATATACAAAAAATGTAACACACGGGTAAATATGGACATTGTATATACTATTCCTGTGGTATATTACAGTAATATATTTTATATACACACCACTATTTTTAATTATAAATATATAATAAATAATATATATACCCCACACCACAACTGTACAGTTTAATGATAATACTTATCTGGATTTTTATTTTTTGATATATACGTCCCTGTGTGAAAACCTGTTTTTTATATATAAATTTATATATATATATTTAAAATATATATATAATAGGGGGTGTAGTGTTAATAAATATTATACGTAATATCAAACAGGGACATTTAATTAAAAAATTTAACACAAGGTAAATACTGGAAGGGTGTATATACTTTTCCGTTGTAAATTACGTATAATTTTAATCACATACACCCTATATATAATATATATATATATTTTAATATATATTATATATTATATATTATATTATACCCCACAACACACACAGTATTCACACGGGGACAGTAATTATCAAATGTAACCCCCAATAAGTATTATAATGTTTAAAAAAACTGGTGGTGAAGAACGTGGTGTATGTGTGTGTTGTTATATATATTTTATATAAAATATTTATATTATATATGTATATATAATATTATATATATTGGTGTAGTGTGTAAAAATTAAATACTGTAATATCACACGGGAAAACAGTATAACACATGCCCAGTATTTACCTGGTTTTTAAACATTTGTGCATTACTGTTCCTGTGTGTAACAGCTCTAGGGGCCATTCAGTGAGATAAGTCTGATGTATTAAAGTGGTCAAGAAAATAATAAGTGTAAAAAAAAACAAATAAAAAAACACACATATAACCTTTTCCCCCTTTTCAAAAGCTTGTGAATGAAAAAATTTAAAAAAAAAAAAGTACACATATTTGGCATCACCGTGTGCGACAACCCAGTGCTATTTAAAAAATGATATTTTTTACCCCCTTTTCCATGAAACCTGCTACAAAAATTTTTTGTTTTAAAAAAAACCCAATTTTTTTTTTCATTCCCCCCTGAACAAGAAATTGAATAAAAAACAATCAAAAAGTCCCCTTTTAGCCTCATAAAAGTACCCAAAGAAAAAAAGTTATGGTTTTTAGAATGGTATGAATTGGGTATTGCTGAAAACGTGTTTATGCCCCCCCAGTAAGTGCTTAAAAAAAAATAAAAAAACACTACCGGTTTTTTATACCTTTGCCCCAAAAAAATTTGGAATACAAAGGGGTCAAAAAATATATTGCCCAAAATGGTACCGTAAAAAGTTGCTCATCCGCACAAAATAAACCTTTTCACGGCTTATAACTAAAAAGAAAAAAAAAAAAGGGATAGTGAAAAAAAAAAAAAAAATGGAAAACAGCTGTGTCATTTAGGAGTTAAACTAACACCCCTAAACCGTATTGTTCAGACTATAAGGGCACTTTTGTGCCCCCAAATTTGGGGAAGAAAATGAGGGTGCAACCATATTTTTTAATCAGCAGGGTTTTGGGGGTGGACAATGCTGTAGGCCGTGGGTGGGAGGATGGGGTATGTGGTCGGGTACCATCAGAAGGGAGTCAAGACAGAGTCTCTGCTGCTGGAAGCTAGCCGGGGTTTAAAATTTTCCCCTTAGCATATGGATGTGCCGAAATCTAAAAGGATGAAGGGGTATAAAGGGGTCACATGCTGACCCACTTAGGTAGCGGACAGCGGCTGTTCCTTACCTTACCGAAAAAAGGGGCCGTGCCCGAATGTTTTAAAAACCTAGCAACGCCCCTGGGTTGGAATAGGTATTTTTATATAGATCGGGGTTATATGTGTAAATTTTTTTCAGGGCGTTGTTTTTCTATATCTTTGTCATGATATTAAGTAGTATAGGGTGTTGTTAGTTTTGGTAGGGGGGGACCCCCTTTTAGGGCGAATATCCCATTTTTTTGTTAAAGGTAGCCTTTGAGGTAGGGTTAAACCTTATTTTTTTGTACAATATAGATTTGGATTTCATGCTAATTTTTTTTTGCTTATTAAATTTAAGTTTTATTTTTTTTTGGGATTTTTACCCTTGTCTGTGTATTTGGACCCCTTTTCAAAAGGGGATATTATTTAGTGATTTTAATATGTGTTTATTGAATTTTAGTATGATTTACAATGTATACCTATTTTTCTGTTTTAGGTTTTTACAAAAAAAAATGTAATATTAATTGATCATTATTCATCAAAAATACAAAGCCTCTTTGTACAGAGGGAAAAGAAATTGATCTTGAATATCACACAGCATTTATTTTGCATACCAAACACATCTCATGTGTCAAACTGTTACCATACCAGTGAAAATGCAAGCATGGTGAACAAATAAGAAGGGAAATGGGAATCGAAAATCATCTGTTATCAGCCAGCAATAAGGAGGATGATGCAATATGAGGAGAGAAAAGACAAGATAGGATAAAGAAAAGGGTGAAATTGCTGACCCACAGTCCAATGCGCCACATGAATCCCACGGTTTCCATTCCCCTGCGGATACTGGATCCATATTTTATCAAACTGCTTAAGGGCATCCTGGAGAAGGCTAATTAGTTTATCATAAATCATTATCCACTAAGGCTTTTTATTTTAAAAGGGGAAATGTTCTTTTTTTCCATTAAATTTCTATAGACTTCTTTTTTCAAGCTAAAAACACAAATCTGACAAGTATTTGAAAGCTGTATCGAGTGATTTATAAAGTCTCATAAACTTGACACTGTCAATTAGAAACCACATGTATATCTAAAGCCTATCCACCTCCCTATTCTGCCACAATATTTACGGTCCAGATGCTCAACCTAAGGAGAAAGTCTATGAAGAGGCATTTATGTCACCTCCACTCTTCTTTTTTTACCACAGTCCTAACATTGCCCAGTATTTGAGCTACAAAACACTATTATGATAGAATAAAAGTATTGCATTAGAGCAGACTGAATGTAGAGATTAGAAAATCCAGGAAAAAGTCTTCTTTATAGATAACCACCAAATCCTTTAGGGTTTATAGATCAATATCTGTAAGTCAGTCAATGATTATCAATAATTGGGATTATCTTGCCTACTTTTGCCCCACTTCTAAGTCTACAGAAGGGGAGGATTCTGTCACAGCAAGTTGTCTTACAGCTAGTAATAAGTGAAAAACATTGTGAAAATCCTGAAAAGGCTTCACTATTCTAGTGAAAGAAAAAAAAAACTGATAAGAGAAGGGGGAATAGAACCAATTATGTTCTGAAGAGCAAGCCACATAACATAATTTAGAAATGCATTCATCAGCTTATAAAACGTAAAATACTAGTTTTCATATAGAAATATTTTGCTTGCTAGAAAAAATATATCGTTGATCTCATGCATTATGACAACTGTGTATGTTAGTCAAAGTACACATATTTGCTATAATTACTGTAATGTATTACTGGAGTGTATTTTGTTAAAGTAATTGCATTAATGAGTCCTAAGAGACAGTGGCATAACTAGAATATACAGAGCCCTATAGCAAAGTGAAATGGGTCTCACAGCCTATTGACAGGAAACTTAAACAGCAGTATACTTAAAGGTAATAATTAAAGGTATAAATATTAGTACTATAATATATTAGAGAACAACAAACAGGTAGCAAAAAGCTACCAACTTGTTTCACCCTACAAAAATATATATTGTTCTTGGACCAGTGTGGGCCTTCTAAGCCTCTGGGCCTCATAGCAGCTGCTATGTCTGTTATGGCTATGGTTATGACCATGCTCGGAGTGTCTGAACTGTACTATTACAGCACTCTGCCTGCATGATTAACAGCCAGGCTATGGCTTCAATAAACAGATGGGTTTCTACTTCAATTATTAATAATGTGAAAAACCAATCCTTCAGTTCACCCTCCCAGACGTCAGTCAGAGTGCCCACTTTTTTAAGTGTTTAATGAGACCGGGCCCCCCCCCCCTTTGTCTGCATAGAACCATGCACATGTGAAAAGGGCCACTGTGGTTTGCCATTGTAGGTAAACCCTAAGATCTGCCATGGTCGCCAGGGCTGTATGCCTTAGGCTGTCCCAAAAAATTTTCCCTAACAGAAATAATGTTAAGTATAATGAGTATACTAAACCGTTACATCAGCAATAAAAAGATCATACTATAATGTCCCCTAGGAAAGTAAAAAAATTGAAATATAAAACAATCTACACTACAACTCACGGCAGGTAATGGAAAAATAAAAAAGTTATAGCTCTTGGATCGTAGCAACACAAAATTTACTATTTTTTCCACATAAACCATGACTTTTTCCAAAAGTATTAAAAACTAAGGGCGACATGTAGAATCCCCACGTCGGGGCCACCTTTCCCCCCCTTTTTTCCGGCAAATTTGCCCTTTTTTTTGTCGGCCGGGGGCGCACTCAACATACTATGTAAAGTCCCCCGCGCCTCCCGTGTGGGGGCGCAGTGCGGGACTTGGGCCCCGGTGCGGGCCCCTATGATTCGCCCCCGGGGTAGTGCACTAATACAAAAACATGTAAAGTCCCCCTGCCTCGCCAGTGGTGGGGCCAGGCGGGGACGGGGCGCAGTGCGGCGCTCCCTAATTTCCCCACCCCGGGGAGGCGCTATACATGCGGGGGAAAAGTCCGCCTCCCATGTAGGGGCGCAGTGCGGGGACTTTAGGCGCAAAAGGGGGACTGCCCCGAAGATGTGTTCCGATTCGAACAGGCTGGAAAAACAACGAGAAATCATTAAAGATGTCCGTGCGGATATGAAAAAAAAAAAAACTCCTTTAAAAGGCAGAAAAATTATCAGAAAAAAGGGTCAACCTAAAAAAAATTAAAATAAAAAAAAAAAATCACTTTTCCAAAATCTAGAACGGCGCTAATCAAAAATTAGGGGTATTGGAAATTGGGAAAATACATTTAAATTTAAATTCTGAAAGTATTTTCATTGGGCGGCAGAAAAACCGGCCCAACAAATAGGGGGAAAGGCCCCGGGGCAGAAAAAGTAACCAATTAAAAACTAAAAAGGAGAAAGAGTATTGACCCCCAACCCCCCAAAACAAGGGGCCCCAAAAAGGGAACCAAAAAATTGGGGGGGAAAATACACTAAAAATGCAGAAAAAAGCTGATTGGTGAGCTAGCGGGGGGTTGGCTACCCAGCCAATCAGAGATGAGCACTTTCCCATTGTAGTTATGGAGAGATCGGGGCAATGCAATCTCGCCTCGGCGCCGTGCGGCTGGAGTTGAATAAAAAAACTTTTTTTAATAGTTGTAAAATATTCCGAAAAAAAAGGCTCAAAAAATTCCATAAACAAAATCAATTAAATCCCAAAAAAACGCGGTGTCGGGGCCCAGACCCGCGCTACATAAGGAATTGCAAAAAAGAAATTTTGGGGAAAAAACAGTAAATTTAAATTGTTTTTAAAGCTCTTCTGATTGGTCGGCAGAAGCCACCCAATCAGAATAGAACGACAAAGACCCATTATACCAGGAGAAGTTTTGACCAATCAATTTCAAAGGGGGGGCATTTTTTAAAAAACAGTAAAAATGCAGAAAAAAGTATTGGCTGAGCTAGCGGGGGCTTGGCATCCCAGCCCAACAAAACGTGAGCTCTTCCCTTTAGTCTATGGAGAGATCGGGGCAATGCAATCTCGGGGGCTCAGCGCCGTGCGGCTGGAGTGGAAAAAAAAAAAAAATCTTTTTATTAAGTGTAAAACATTATCAGATAAAACGCTGAAACCTTCAAAAAAATAAAAAAAA
>JAODAL010066674.1:0-17653 GCA_025379985.1 Phyllomedusa bahiana
TCTTCCTGGTAACATTTCTGCACTAATCAAAGATAAAACTTAGCGAGCCGGCTTATTACACAGGACCGCGTCTTTGTTCATTAAACATAATTATCTTACTTCTGTGCCAAAATTTGATTTCCATTAGCAAAATGTTGTTGCTAGTAATAAGTCTTCCCATCGAGGTCACAAGTAATGGCCAACCCCTGTGTATTAAATATTATGGACCATGTGATTGAGAACAGGTGCAGTCCCATAATTGACTCTGGAAGGACTCCGCTTCTTTCCACCGAGTTCCCTTATTATCTTTTAGGATTGTGGATTGAAGCTTTGTAGTATACAGATGTGTATGCAGGGTTTGTCTAGTGACTAAGTCCACAGCACACACCAGACTTTCGGAGGTCGGTCTGCCTACGCCCGCACCAAGAAGGATGGGGTCATTTGGATTACAAGATTTAATTTATTTTTTTTACATTTTGATGGGATCCACAGCTTGCTAGCAAAAAGTTATTTAAAGGGAAAGTCCATAATAAGGAGGAAAAGATTAGAAACTTTGCATACAGTCTTGATTTAGTATCTTCCCCCATTTTATGTCTGTAGCTCATAGACCAGGTCACAGAATACAGATGATCCTTTTATAGTCTCACCCTGCAAACAAAGTTATCTGCACATTTCCTTCATGAATAGATTAGATGCCTTGATACAATAAATTGGGTGTAACATTACTTGTCTAGTTTAGCATTGTCTATCTATCTATCTATCTATCTATCTATCAAATTTCTATCTATCTATTTTCCTTCTATCTATCTATCTCTAGTCTATCTGTCCCATATCTATCTATCTATCTATCTATCTATCTATCTATCTATCTATCTATCTATCTATCTATCTATCTATCCTATATTATTATTATTATTATTTATTTTAAAGCGCCATTGATTCCAGGGCGCTGTACATTCGAGGGGGTTACATACATTACACAAGTCAAACGAGTACAGTGATAAGGGATAATGACAATTGGCACACAGAAGGAGAAGGACCCTCCCGCGAGGGCTTACAATCTACAAGGAGGGGAAAGAGACAGGAGGTGAGGGGCAGCAATGTTTGTGGGGGAAAAGTAGTGACAACAAGGTTAGTGTAGGTTATAGGCAAGCCTGAAGAAATGGGTTTTCAGGTTGCTTTTGAGGCTGGTGAAAGTGGAGGAGAAGTCTGATGTGTTTGGGGCAGTGAGTTCCAGAGTGTGGGTGAAGCACGGGGGGGAAGTCTTGGAGACGGTTGTGTGAGGAGCTTGATAAGGGGAGAGCAGAGAGAAGGTCCTGTGAGACGGAGAGTGCATGAGGGGAGATATTTGGAAATTAGGGCAGAGATGTATGGAGGGGAGAGGTCATGGGAGAGCCTTGTAGGTCATGGTTAGTAGCTTGAAATGAATTCGCTGGGCAAGGGGAAAAGCCAGTGAAGGGATTGGCAGAGGGGAGAGGCAGAGGAGTAGCGAGGAAAAGAGGTGGATAAGACGGGCAGCAGATTTAAAGGGAATGGATTGGAGGGAGCGAGGTGTTAGTGGGAGGCCACTGAGAAGGATGTTGCAGTAAGTCTAGGCGGGAGATGACAAAGGGCATGGACCAGCATTTTTGTAGTGTCATAGCCGAGGAATGAGCGGATGCGGAGAGATGTTTTTCAGGTGGAGGGGGGGCAGGCAGAGGTGAGGGTTTTGGATGTGTGGTTTGAAAGATAAAGCAGAGTCTAGGATTACCCCAAGACAGCGGACTTGTGGGACCGTTGAAAGTGTAGAGCCCGTTGACTGTAAAAGAGAATTTAGGGGCAGGGGTAGAGTTGATGGTGGAAAGATAATGAATTCCGTTTTCTCTACATTAAGTTTTTTAGGAGACGTGATGAGAAGAAGGAGGAAATGGAGACAGACAGTCAGGGATCCGGGAGAGTGGAAGGACATCTGGGCCAGAGATGTTAGAGTTGGGGATCATCAGCATACAGGTGGTAATGAAAGCCATGTGAGGCTATGAGCTGGACCGAGGCCAAGGGTGTAGATTTGAGAAGAGTAGTGGACCCAGGACTGACCCTTGGGGACACCAACAGAGAGGGCCGGGGGGGAGGTGGAGCGAATGAGAGAACCTGAAAGTCCGATCAGTGAGGTACGAGGAGATCCAGGGGAAAAAGCCAAGTCCGTGATGCCGAGGAGGAGAGGATTTGTAGCAGGAGGGAATGGTCGACAGTGTCCCGAAAAGGCACTGGGGGGGACAGGTCTAAGAGAGGAGCACAGAGTAGTGGCTGAGGCTTTAGCAGTTACTAGGTCTTAGTGACTTTGGTTAGGGCGGGTTTCGGTAGAAATGGTGGGGTCGGAAACCAGATTGTAGTGGGTCAAGAAGAGAGTTGGAGGAGAGGTGGGAGGACAGCTGAAGATAGACGTGCTGCTCGAGGGTTTGGAAGCAAAAGGGAGCAGTGGGGATGGGGCGATAGTTGGACAGAGAAGAGGGGTCAAGGGTGTTTTTTTTTAGGATTGGAGTGATTTGTAGCATGTTTAAAGGCAGAAGGGAAGATGCCAAGGTTAGTGATAGGTTGAAGAGATGGGGAGTGCTGGGATGATAGAAGCACTGAGGTCTGGGATGAGGTGGGATGGCAGTGGGTCAAGACTACAGGTAGTGTAGTGTATATCTATCTGTCCATATCTATCTATCTATCTATCTATCTATTTATCTATCTATCTATCTATCTATCTATCTATCTATCTATCCTCATATCTATCTATCTATCTATCTATCTATATCTATCTATCTATCCTATATCTATCTCCTATCTATCTATCTATCTATCACAAATCTATCTATCTATCTATCTATCTATCTATCCATCTCATATCTATCTATCTATCTATCCATATCTATCTATCTATCTATCTATCCCATATCTATTATCTATCTATCTATCTATCTATCTATCTATCCCATATCTTTTATCTATATATCCCATATCTCTCGTTATCTATCTATCCTATCTATCTATCTATCTATCTCTACACTATCTATCTATCTATCCTATCTATCTATCTATCTATCTATCTATCCCATATCTATCTATCTCTCTATCCCCTAGCTATCTATCTATCCCATCTCTATCTATCTATATATCCCATATCTATCTATCTATCTATCTATCTATCTATCCCATATCCATCTATCTATCTATCTATCTATCTGTCAGTCTATTGGTCTATCTATTGGTCTATCCCTCTGTCTCTCTGTCTCTCTATCCCTCTGTCTCTCTATCCCTCTCTCTCTCTATCCCTCTCTCTCTCTATCCCTCTATCCCTCTGTCGCTCTGTCTCTCTATCCATTTGTCAATCTTTCTATTTGTGCATCCATTTTTCCATCTATCTAATCTATCTGTCTCTCCATTTGTCTATTTTTTATCTATCCCATATCTATCTATCTATCTATCTATCTATCCCCTATCTATCTATCTATCTATCTATCTATCTAAAAGAAGGACCAATTGCAGCACTCCGAAATGTCAGAAAGTGCCTTTTTGGCTCATCCACTGAGCCTTTTTAATATCTATCTATCTATCTATCTATCTATCTATCTATCTATCTATCTATCTGTCTGTCTGTCTGTCTGTCTGTCTGTGTCTGTCTGTCTGTGTCTGTCTGTGTCTGTCTGTCTATATATCTTTCCATCTCCTATCTGCCTGTCCTATCTATCCATCTTATATCTACCTATCACTTGTAACTATCTATCCTGAATCATACAAAGCTGTTCAGCTACTTGTGCATTTTTTAAGAAAATATATTTAAGTACAGAACACATCAGTTGCTGTCAGAAATGTCACTTTCAGAACTGAAATAATTTATGTGAAACACAGGAAAGGTAAGATTATATAAAAGTAAACAGAAGGGCTTGATGTGCGGAACTTCAAAGGAGTCTAAGAGACAGAAAACAAAGATCAAATAGCGAAGCCTCCTAATGCGTTTGTTTCTCCCTGCTGTGATATTTCAGATTTCTTGACCTAGTATCACAGTTTAATGTGCTTTGTGTTATTTCAATGTGCATTATCGGTTTATAATAAATAGTGTTTATTTATAGCGCGCTAAATAAAGGCCATGTAAATGGTTCTGTAATTTCTGTTGGTCATGTGATCTTTAAACCAGATGTCCACAATTTTTCATCTTTATCTAAATAAATAAAAAAATCCTGCGCTGATTAATTTTCTTTATAGTAGTAGAATTTCCCTTTTTCTTATACAGAGATGTGAATCCCCTGAATAAAAGAGTAATGAAATGATAAAATTCTGGCTGCATGTATCTACCAGTAGGGGGAGCTTGAAAGCTTGCTGTATACAGTTCATACATTGAGCTCAATAGTAAAGCAGTATGCAGTAAGAGGCTAATCACACAATAGTGGGAGCTGCAGGCAGTCTGAATTTTAGTATTTCGCTCTATGTCTACGTTGTGCTATAGTGGGCAGGGGATTTGTAGCTCTGTAACAGAAGAAGATGAGCTCTAATAAAATATAAAGAAATAAATTGGCACACGATGTTGGTCCTTAGAAGGATATGAGAGAGAACTGTGGATCGTATTGTATGCGCGGGGAGATAAGGGACATGTCAATTACAGGCAGTCCCCGGGTTACAAACGGGATAGAGATTGTAGGTTTGTTCTTAAGTTGACTTTGTATGTAAGTCGGAACAGGTAGATTTATTACATGCAACTCCAGCACAAAAGAATTTCCTTTTAGTTTTGTATAGTGCAGGGAAGGGTTTTTACATTTGTTTTGCCGTCTGTGCCCCTGTTAAGGAGATTTCACCTCATTTTCACCTCATGCGCTGCTGTGGCATGCTGGAACTTGTCATTCCACAGCTGCTATCTGCTGTGGAACATGGAACTACAAGTGCCAGCACGCCCCATAAGTCAACGTTTGTAACTAGGGGACGGATGTAAGTCGGAACGGTGTAAGTCGGGGACTGCCTGTATTCGCGGCGAATACGCGCCGCGAGTAATGAATGTCAATAGGACCGTCGGGTTAACGCCACCACCCCTGCGGGAGTACGTGCGTATTAGCGCGAGCTACCGAAACACACAATGTACTGTACACGCCGCAGTACATCTTATGAACATACCCTTATGATACAAACAAAAATAAAAGTCTATATACCTGTTGCCCTGTTGGAAAATAGGTCCGTTATTGGCCACCAGGACACAATACCCATTGGGTCAGATGGCGTCAATGCAAACCCCCACCCAATTGACCCAGTCCAGTTTAAAACTTGACTCTTTTGGGCAAAAAAAAAAAAAAAAAAATAAAAAAAAAAAACCAAAATTTAAAAAAAACTTCAAAAAAAACCAAAAAAATAAAAAAAAACCGGGTCTTTTTAGTCTTTAAAAAAAACGTACAATTGTCTCTCATTTTGTTTTACAGTTTTTTTAAACTTTCTTTTTTTATTATTATTATCAAACTCTCGCTGTATAAAAACTACAATGCTCATATTATGTGTTCATAAATATTTTAATTGCATTGCGTTCTTCACCACAGGCCGTCCTCCAGTCTTTTTTTTAAATTTCAAGGAATTCCCGAACTCCGCCAAACCCCACATTCAATTTAATTTATAAAAACAAAAAGACAACTTTTTTTTTTTTTTTTATTGTGACAGATTTAAATCAATTACAAATTAAATATTCCTATTGTGATTCCTAACTTTTTTTTTTTTTTACCCTTCCCTCCCGAACCCCCCCTCCCCTCCTTTATTTTTTAGCAAAAAGGTGGATCCTACAAAAAGAACTGTTTAAATAAAATAAAGAAAAAAATCAAAATTTTATTTCCCCTTTCCCCGAAATCCTCTTTGTTTGTCAGAAACCTAAAAAAACCCTGCGGCTTTATATGTATGTTAATTGTAGTGAAAAAAATGGATTTTTTTTGCCAGTTATCACAAATCAAATAGAGCAGTTTTTTGTTTTTTTTTAGTTTTTTTATTTCTGTATTTTGAACATAATAGATTCGGCGTGCCAAACATCGAGGAGTTTAAACCTCAGCTGGAGACGACAGCACAAGTTACCAGAGTGCATGCTACAAGGTAGGCAGTGTTTTATTATGCAGATTTCAGTAATTTCCTCAAATATCCCACATATCAGGTTAATAGAGAGGAGGAAACATGGGGTATATTGTCTTGAAAACAGATATTTGGGATTCCCCGCCGAGCCGAGCGTTCATTTACAATCAATATACGGTATTTGCAAGTGATGTGTGTATAGTACATTTTTTCTCAGACATTGAAAAAAGATTTTTTTTTTATGATGTGCGGACAGCTGTTTTTTTTTTTTTCTTAAAGGAGACGACAATTTAATACTAGAGCAGCTTAGAATTGAATTTTTAAAATACTGGAATGTGCAGAATGTTAATTTGTATCAAATTTATTTGCGCATTTATTCAAAAAGATGGATGGGAAATATCACTTTGCATCATCGGAAAGAAATATCTACAGGTCCAGTGATTTGGAAACGGGATGGGATCTAGGGAAGGGGTAGGTGATTCCATAGGGACAAGGAAAGGGAAGGGGAAGTTGGTTCAAAAGAAACAAAAATAGGAAAGGGAAGAAGAATTTGATGCATAAGAGAGAAAAATAGAAAAGGGAAGGGGAAGTTAATGCATAAGAGACCTAAAGAGGAAAGGGAAGGGGAAGTTAATGCATAAGAGACCTAAAGAGGAAAGGGAAGGGGAAGTTAATGCACAAGAAACCTAAAGAGGAGAGGGAAGAGAGAGTTAATGCACAAGAGACCTAAAGAGGAGAGGGAAGGGAATGCACTAAAGAGCTAAAGAGGAAAGGGAAGAGGAAGTTAATGCACAAGAGACCTAAAGAGGAAAGGGAAGGGGAAGTTAATGCATAAGAGACCTAAAGAGGAAAGGGAAGGGTATGCATAAGAGATCTAAAGAGAAAAGGGAAGGGAGAGTTAATGCACAAGAGACCTAAAAAGGAAAGGGAAGGGAATGCACGAAAGACCTAAAGAGGAAAGGGAAGAGGAAGTTAATGCACAAGAGACCGAAAGAGGACAGGGAAGGGGAAGTTAATGCACAAGAGACCTAAAGAGGAAAGGGAAGGGGAAGTTAATGCACAAGAGACCTAAAGAGGAAAGGGAAGGGGAAGTTAATGCACAAGAGACCTAAAGAGGAAAGGGAAGGGGAAGTTAATGCACAAGAGACCTAAAGAGGAAAGGGAAGGGGAAGTCAGTGCACAAGAGACCTAAAGAGGAAAGGGAAGGGGAAGTCAGTGCACAAGATACCTAAAGAGGAAAGGGAAGGGGAAGTTAGTGCACAAGAGACCTAAAGAGGAAAGGGAAGGGGAAGTTAGTGCACAAGAGACCTAAAGAGGAAAGGGAAGGGGAAGTCAGTGCACAAGAGATCTAAAGAGGAAAGTGAAAGAGAAGTTAATGCACAGGAGACCTAAAGAGGAAAGGGAAGGGGAAGTTAATGCAAAAGAGACATAAATAGGAAAGAGGAAGTTCATTCACAAATAGAAAAGAAAAGGGGAAGTTAATTCAAAAGGGACAAATATAGGAAAGGAAATAGGAATTTAAAGCATAAGAGAGAAAAATAGACATTTACTTTCCTTCTCATTTCTATTTTTCTCTCTTATTCATTAACTTCCCCTTAACTTTGCTATTTATGTCTCTTACACATTTACTTTCAATTCCCTTTTCTAAGAGACATATATAGGAAAGTTAAGGGGAAGTTAATTCAGAACAGGAAAAATAAAAAATGGAAAATTAAGTTAATTCCTAAAAACTTTTTCAGACATTTTAATTTTATTTTCCATTTTTTCTTTGTTTTATTAATAGAAAGTATCCACCTTTGCAACAAAAATAAATATGTTTCTCGATTAATAAGAAAGCAAGGCTGATTGGATTGTATGGACTCTTCTTTAGACTTTAAGCTTAAAAATGCATTTTTTTTTAATAAGTGCTAACTAGTTACATTTGGACATATTAGTAGATTGTATGCTGCTCTTGCAATTTATTGGAAGAAACTGTCTAAATAAATCCGTTTTTTAATTCAATATAATCATAACTGAGATGTGTGTTATCACTGCATTTCATACTTTGTTTATTGGATGCAACACCTGAACCTGTTACGGTTCTGCTGACCTGAACTTGCAGCACCATAGATCCCTATGATATATGGATCTGGACCCAGTATTTAGTCTATAGTGTGCATATTTATAGCACTCGTGGAACCAAACTCATACATGCTTCACACGGTACCTGAAAATTGTTCTGTCTACTGAGGTTTTATTAACAAATGGCATTTCCATTTGGTTGCGGCTTTGATTCATTTTGCCCAAGTGTGTCCTCCATAGAAAACAAGTATTGAAGCCTCATCTGAGAACTGCGGTTGTGTTTCTGTCTGTGCTTTTATTTTCAGGCTTTCTGCGACACCATGATACCCAGTTCACACTTTGCATTTTGCTTTGGAGTTTTTGAATGGAATTTTTTGACGATTGATCCAGCCGGAATACAACCTTTTATTATTTCCACATTTAAATATTACTGTACTATTTCCCAACACTGTTCAGAGATTATCTTCATTCTCATTGCGTCTCTCCCATCTTGGGCTCACTGCCTAAAATCTAGATTGTTATCTGTATGTTTCTACAGTGTGGGGGAAACCGGAGAAACCCAGGCAAACTTTAGAGAACATATAAACTCCTTGCATATGGCATCCTTGGTGGAATTTGAACCCAGTGCTGACCACTGAGCCACCGTGTTACACTGTGATAACCACTGAGCCACCGTGCTACACTGTGCTAACCACTGAGCCACCGTGCTACACTGTGCTAACCACTGAGCCACCGTGCTACACTGTGCTAACCACTGAGCCACCGTGCTTCACTGTGCTAACCACTGAGCCACCGTGCTACACTGTGCTAACCACTGAGCCACCGTGCTACACTGTGCTAACCACTGAGCCACCATGCTACACTGTGCTAACACTGGGCCATCGGGCTACACTGTGCTAACCACTGAGCCACCATGCTACACTGTGCTAACACTGGGCCATCGGGCTACACTGTGCTAACCACTGAGCCACCGGGCTACACTGTGTTAACCACTGAGACACCTTGATACAATGTGCTAACTACTGAGCCACCGTGCTACACTATGCTAACCACTGAGCCACAGTGGTACAATGTGCTAACCACTGAGCCACCATGCTGCACTGTGCTAACCACTGAGCCACTGTGCTACAATGTGATAACCACTGATCCATTATGCTACACTGTGCTAACCACTGAGCCACTGTGTTACACTGTGCTAACCACTGAGCCACTGTGCTACACTGTGCTAACCACTGAGCCACTGTGCTACAATGTGCTAACCACTGAGCCACTGTGTTACATTGTGCTAACCACTGAGCCACTGTGTTACACTGTGCTAACCACTGAGCCACCATGCTACACTGTGCTAACCACTGGGCCATCGGGCTACACTGTGATAACCTCTGAGCCACCGTGCTACAATGTGCTAACCACTGAGCCACCATGCTGCTACTGCTTCACTATTCCATTCTCAAAACACAAATGTGCATGGGCCTGACTATAGGGTTGAAAACGTAAAACTTGGTGCCTAATAGGACCCTATAGGCCTTTCTACTACAGCTGTTATAAATAGCATAGGGTTGGTGGTGGCCCTGTTACAAGTTACTGTTCTGGAGCCTAAGAGCTTCAGGTAACCCCCTGAAAAGGCGCAGACAAAATCAGCAAAGTGGGAACGGGAATTTTGCACCACATGCGAATTGACCTTAATAATTTTCCTAAGATTAGACTAACTAGCTCTTCTAAATATAATGATGATACATTGGGGTCTTTTCTTCATTACCCAATATGTTAGGCTCCTTTATCTAACTTTCTGGAAATCTGCTTTGCCAAAGTGTTGGCTAATCAAGATGAGGGTTGAACTTCGACACAATAGAAGATAGAAACATGGTCGGGAATTTTTCCTCTCGTTTCTTATGATCTGTTGACAGACCAGATCTTTCGAACCTGACGTGAATGGGGTCTTTAGGTCCATAGACAATAGTTGATCAACTGAATCTTAGTTTTTGTCTTAAATTTGTGAAAGCAAAAGCTGAAGGCTTTCAAATTGATATAGCTGATGTACATAATGGGAGACAAATTGCCAGTGAATGAAATAGGGGTAAGATTTTGCTTCTCTTATGGCAGTATTGTGGGCAAGGCCGGAACAATGGGTAGGCGAATGTAGGTGACTGCCTAGGGCGGCACTTCATCCTAGGCAGGAAGTGGGCACAAAGAGGTATAAAAAGTGTGCTGAATTTTTTTTCATTGGGTGGGGAGTGCTATATGCTTTATTTGCCTAGGACACCGGAATACCTTGTACCAGTCCTGATTGTGGGCCCACACTGCTGCTATGGGTCCTTGTTGTACCTTTGTGTCCTTGAATCGTACATGGAGGTACAAAGGTACTGAAATCAGTATGTGTAACGGGTTGGTGGATTCGCTGGACCACCGCAAGCGGGGATAGCTAAGCCACGCCAGGGAGCGGCGTCTAAGTAGCCCCCGGTTTTCACCAGAGCCCGCCGCAAAGCAGGATGGACTCGCTGCGGCGGGAGGCTACCAGGTCGCTACCCCTGACGTGACTTGCTTGCGATGGCGGCCGGGGTCATGCGTGGTACAGAATCGTAAGCCAGAGACGTAGTCAGGAACAGGCAGAAGGTCAAGACGGGCGGCAGAGGTTCGTGGTCAGAGACGGGCAGACGGTCAGGGCAGGCGGCAAACAGGCAAGGTCAGAAAACGTAGCGGAACGGATTGGTACACGGGTAATCAATACGGAACTCCAATACTCTCAAGACTCACTAAACGCACACCAACAATCTGGCAGAGAGTGCAGGAGGCGTGCACCTTATATAGGACCAGCGGCCAGCAATAGACAAATTACCGGCGCTCTGGCCCTTTAAATCCAGACCAGCTGTCGCGCACGAGCCCTAGGCAGCGGGTATGCACGCGGCAGCTGAGACAGGCAGGAGCAGGAAGCACAGGAGCGTGGACGGGTAAGTGTACAGGCGCCAGGGCAGCAAGGGGATAGTCGCGGGCTGCCGCGGCACTCGCACCGGACCCCATGCGAGCAGGGGGTGGCTGTGGGGGGCGACGGCACCCGCGCCAGCCCCCATGACAGTATGGAAGGAAATATTGTTTTGCTCCATTACATGCTGGAATACAAAGGTGTACAGTGCCTAATATAGGCACCGTAGGCGACAACATATACCCATGGGTCCAAGTGGCCATGGAACTTGAGTTGTGTTTGGTGCATAATCTCCTATATCAATATTATCCTGAAACTCCAGAGAACTTAGTACCTAGGTTAACAGCCTCAGCATCTGCAGACTTCTGCACATAGGTAATTTTTTTTTAATATATTTCTGTCCTTGTTTTTCCAGACAAAACTGAAAAAGATTGTGTTTTCAAACAGCTCATCTTTAATTCTCGTCCAATTGAACATCGTCCTGGGCTCACTCTGAATAACAGCCTATAAATTATAAATTATCCTGTACTAGACGCAGGATCGGCCCCCTGGGGCTTTTCTTTTGTCACTATGGGACAACATTCCAGGTTGAATAACATGATGCTCGTCTTTCTTTGACCAACGGAGGAGCGGGATTATTCAATCCAACCATTTTTTTATATTTATGAATCTGAACCTGCTCAAAGCCTTTAGAACTTGAAAACTGTGAATTCCTGGGTTTGACTTCTCTGAAAAATCTCTAGTCACCGCTACATCTTGCTGTGGGTTGTATATCATTAGGATATTTTTTTTTATCACGTTGTGCAATCCGACTCCCGTTTGAATGGCCAGTCCTTGCTATTACTGCACACAGTGCAGTGAACTACAATACGGATTTTCAAAATCCATGGTTTGGAAAAAAAAATGGACATTCCAATTTTTTTTCGAGCGGGTCTTCAGATTCTACTCTGGCATGAGTGATGCAGATTCGCCCCATTGAGATGGGGCTAACCTACGTCCAAATTAGAGGGGGATACCGCTATTGTAAAGTAAAAATAATCTGCAGAAATCTAACTATACCTTAAAATTCTGCTGAGAATTAAACTCACCGGCCACTTTATTAGGTACACCTGTCCAACTGTTCGTTAACACTTAATTTCTAATCAGCCAATCACATGGCGGCAACTCAGTGCATTTAGGCATGTAGACATGGTCAAGACAATCTCCTGCAGTTCAAACCGAGCATCAGTATGGGGAAGAAAGGTGATTTGAGTGCCTTTGAACGTGGCATGGTTGTTGGTGCCAGAAGGGCTGGTCTGAGTATTTCAGAAACTGCTGATCTCCTGGGATTTTCACGCACAACCATCTCTAGGGTTTACAGAGAATGGTCCGAAAAAGAAAAAACATCCAGTGAGCGGCAGTCCTGTGGGTGGAAATGCCTTGTTGATGCCAGAGGTCAAAGGAGAATGGGCAGACTGGTTCGAGCTGATAGAAAGGCAACAGTGACTCAAATAGCCACCCGTTACAACCAAGGTAGGCAGAAGAGCATCTCTGAACGCACAGTACGGCGAACTTGAGGCAGATGGGCTACAGCAGCAGAAGACCACACCGGGTGCCACTCCTTTCAGCTAAGAACAGGAAACTGAGGCTCCAATTTGCCCAAGCTCATCGAAATTGGACAGTAGAAGATTGGAAAAACGTTGCCTGGTCTGATGATCTCGATTTCTGCTGCGACATTCGGTTGGTAGGGTCAGAATTTGGCGTCAACAACATGAAAGCATGGATCCATCCTGCCTTGTATCAACGGTTCAGGCTGGTGGTGGTGGTGTCATGGTGTGGGGAATATTTTCTTTGGCACTCTTTGGCCCCTTGGTACCAATTGAGCATCGTTGGCAACACCTTGTTGAATCTATGCCACGAAGAATTGAGGCAGTTCTGAAGGCAAAAGGGGGTCCAACCCGTTACTAGCATGGTGTACCTAATAAAGTGGCCCGTGAGTGTATGTGTTGGGATTTTTCCAACTTGAAAAACATGACCAAAGGGTATCAGAATATATTATACAATTTCTCTGAGGGCATACAAGGTTGTTGTTTTTTTTTTACCAAAAAACTTACTTGTCAGGGGGTTGTCAACTTTTTGCAATCACAAGAAAACACTGCAAGGTTCCCACTGAGATGAAATTGGGTGTCAATGCAACAAATTTCAGATCCACCAGGGAAAAGAAGGCTTTTTGTAGCCAATTTTTAACCCAAATGAGTGATGAAATCCTCAAGTAAAGGACCTCACTTTTAGGCGGGAATGCTAAATTTTTGGAAGTTGTGATTACAAATCATTGAACTCTAATCATGTCTTGAGATCTTCAGGTTGGGGGGGGGGTGTGGTCTGGTAAAAGCTCTGTTGGGATTTTAACCCATAGAGTCCTGTAAGCAACAATTCCGACAGAGATATTTAGCAACTCTGGTTTTGGTCTTCAATTCCAGCTCCTAATCGGCTCCACCTTTTGTTTTCCTGATTGGAAACTCTATTCAAGCCCGGCCTTACGCTTCCTTCCCTGTAAGACTATTTTACCCCAGCCTTTAGTCAAACATACTTCTCCTGCTCTGCTGCCATTATATTGCTACTGTTGTGGAGGGATAGAAAGTTGTGACCGGACACCATTGGTGTCTGCAGGGTGAGTACTCATCCTGCAGACACCAATGGCGCCTGTCATCACTTTCTATTCCTCCAAGAGTTGGATTTTCTTACAAATGCATACTTCATGATTCTTGTATATTGGAGAGATTATGTTGTTCAACAATAAATATTGAACTTTATATCCTTTGAAATGCATACTGGAGTGCCATGGTTTCTATTGAAAATTGGTTGAGGATTAGATATGAGTTTATCGCTGTAATGAACACATTCCCGGCTAAACTATAACCTTTAATGAATCCTAATAAAATATACATATATGACTTCCCCAAACAATGGGCAATCACAAACAAAAATCCTCAAAATGTCATCTTAATATGGAACCACAACACAATGACGTCTTCCACTCACGGTTAGGAGAATTAAGTACAGTCAGGCTCGGACTGGCACACAGGGGAATAGAGGAAACCCCCGGTAGGCCCCTGAGGATGGTAGACCTAAAGTAATTTTTTTAACTCCATATACATTCTCAGAAGAGGCAAACAAGCATAGAAAGTGTGGCAAAAAAGCAAGAAGCAGAGTATAGGAGGCATCTATAGTCATATACAGTAGCTGTAAGGTTGGCCCTAAGATAAACTCCACCAGTGGGCCCATAAAAATGTAATTGGTGGGCTCCTAGTGTCAACTCCATCTGTGGGCGCTAGGCTCCCCAGTCCGACACTGAGTACGATGACGTCATCCATTCGCGGCTAGGAGAATAAAGTCCAAGGGTTCCAACAAAAAAGTCCAGTGGCAATCTCATACAATTTTCTAATAGAACTGATGTGCCATGAATATGGGCTTCAAGATAATGAATAGGGAAAAAAGGAGACAGTCAAATCTCCTTCTCCTCTCCCCTACCTAACTGCGGGGTCATCGCTCAAAAAAGGGCGGTTCCGCTCTAGAGGAAAGAGCCTATTAAAGCCCTAAGATCTAAGGTGAACAAATAAATTGTAAATGCACTAATGAAAAGCCCCGATGCGTTTCCCCCTTCAATTAGGAAGGTTCCTCAGGGAACACAAAACAAATGATGTACTAGAAATAGCACAGGTATGCTCATGGAACAGCAGGATAGATTATATCAAAAATACAAGTTGTTACCCATGGTATAAGGATTAGATATCCATCTACTAAGCACCAAAAGTCTTCATAGGAGTGCACCACCATAGTGCCTTATGCTGTCCTGTGCCTAGATGATCAAAGTCCCGGAAAACTCCTTTGATGAAGACTCCATTGACTGTCAATCTGAATATCAAATAGCTCAGGAAATGATTAGGGTTGATTAGTTCACAATCAAAACTTTCGAAAATGTTACGGTACAAAAGTTATAGAACGGGCTGTACATAGTTCATGAAAGAATGTCCGGCACTAATGCTTTAATGAAGAACTCACACCACTCAATTTTTGCTTGAAGACAAAATTGTTGTATTGCATAAATTGCCCTACAAAGTGTACATAGTGGAATAACACATTGCATCGAAGTCAACATGTTACGCTTTCGGTTTAACGAAACCTTAGTCTTGCTGGTCACAATAGGAAATTGAGCAGGTAAGAAAAATTCTTCCAACTGTAGATGTGGGTAGCTGTAAAGAATGTATGTATGGACCACTGGTGATCGTTGATAGAATAGTAAGGAATCGGAGCACAGATCACTCGACATCGACAGTCAATGGCAGTGTTGGACTGGAATGCCTAAGGCCCACAGGTGGAGTTGATTATAGGCGCCCACCAGTTGAGCTGTTTCTGGGCCCACCGGCAGAGTTTATTTTCGGGGCCCACCCTACAGCTACTGTAAAAGAGTGTACAAGCCTCCTATACTCTGCATCTTGCTTTTTGCTTCCGTTTCTACCCTGTCCCACCGAAAGTAAGATATCCCCCGAAAACAAGACGTAGTGCATTTTTTTTTTATGCAATTCAGAGTTTGGCTGCTTATGCTGATGTTTGTGATAAAATCACTACAGTATATTAATACATGTTGATTTTTTGTTCAACAATAAATGTGAATTCTTAAAAAAATAAGACATTCCCTAAAAACAAGTCTTAGCTCGTCCTTAGGAGAAAAAAATAATATAAGACACTGTCTTATTTTCAGGAAAACAGGGTATGCTTTTTTTTTGTCTCTTCTGAGGATATTTATACAATTAAAAACCAACTCCAGGTTTACCATGTTCAGGGGCCCACCTGGGGTTACCTCTATTCCCCTGTGGGCCAGTCAAAGCCTGAACAATGGTGGTGTAGGTTCAGCAATACAAAAATTTTGTTTTCAGGCCGTACGTGTTGATACTGGGCATCTATGACTCCTATGGTTTGAAGCCATCAGACATTTCCTAAACATCCCCTCACCCCCAACCAACTTGCTTGATACTTAACGAATTCCTGCATATTATGCATTTACCGCACTCATTAACGTATTATCCTGCTATGTACAGAAACTTTTCCTTGAGAGTTGCAATTAGTGATAAGCATATATTCTTAAGTCGAGTTTCTTTCTTTTTCCAAATTCCACCTGTAATGTGAAGATCTTCTGATTAGTAAACTTGAATCAAGCTTCTGAAAATCTAAACTAATTTGCTTAAATTACTTCACATGTTATCACCCGAGCATAGATTGTGAAATTCCTCAAAGGCGCATTAAAGTATTTAAAGGGTGATTCCACCAAAAAATCAAAATGCATGGTTGATGGAAATCAGTGACTCCAAGTCCTGACTCTCAAACACTTCAGTCTTTTTTTCAGGGGCTGTTTAATTGAAAAACATCTGGGAACCAATGCAAAACTCGAAAGTCTCCTTCATTGCTGTACCGTTCTAGCTCATATATTACATGCAGGGTTGGATTGGCCCACTAATTCTTAAGAATGACCTCCCATTTAAGGGGTACTATTACTGACATTAAAATGTATTATTGATGTAAATCACCAGGTGCTCAAGGGCCACAAAAGTGAAGTCTCTCTCTTTTTCCACGAGGTTGTCTAATCGAAGTCCTTGGTCCCAGTGCAAAGTCTGTGACATGTCGTGAAATTGCATAAGAGCCCCGTGGTGTGGTATCAGGCTATCTCAGTCAGTCATTGCCCAGAGCCATTTAGATTCTAGGTGATTCCAGTAGTTGGATTTGCCAAGGTTATAGGGATTCCTTCGCAATGCATCACCCATTGGTCTCAATTATGGCCCTCAAATACCCCTAACAATTTGACAATATTCAAAAGTGAAAAAAACGGTGCCAATGCCTGATGCTCTAACAAGACTTTTATCTCCTGTCCAGTCCCGAAAACATGACGTGTTGGGGGCCAATATCATGTAGCTGGTATATGTCCTTTGCAGAAAGTTGGGGGGGGGGGGGTCAATTGGGTCCCATTCCCATAGTCATTGGGTTGTAGTAACCTAAGGTAAGCATCTTCTCTAAAATGTAAAAGTTGGAAAACGGCTAGGGCTGCCATCAGTAATTTCAAAGCCCCATAGCCAAAACATCTGTGCCCCTCCCCCAGGATCGGCCTATCCCTAAGAGGATCAGGAAAAACCTCTGATGGGCTCCTAAACATGGCAGACCTGAAGTTTCTTTCCATTTGCAAATACATCCCTGGGAGAGGCTGGAAGACAGATACCCAGAAGCAGATACTCAGAGAGGCAGAGTATTAGAGGTATGTACAGTAGCTGTAGAGTCAACTGCAATGGTGGGCCCCCCAGAGTCAACTGCACTGGTGGGCCCCCAAGAGTCAACTGCACTGGTGGGCCCCCAAGAGTCAACTGCACTGGTGGGCCCCAAGAATCAACTCCACTGGTGGGCCCCCAAGAGTCGAATCCACTGGCGGGCCCCCAGAGTCAACTGCACTGGTGGGCCCCCCCGAGTCAACTGCACTGGTGGGCCTCCAAGAGTCAACTCCACTGGTGGGCCCCCAAGAGTCACCTGCACTGGTGGCCCCAAGAGTCAACTGCACTGGTGGGCCCCCAAGATCAACTGCAACTTTGGTTTGGCCCCCCAAAAACAACTACGGGG
>JAODAL010066675.1:0-17652 GCA_025379985.1 Phyllomedusa bahiana
TTTTCTTTTTATTTATAGCAAGTACGATGGACAACACGAAATTTGGTGTGCCCCCAAAATAACTCAACATACAACAATCAATGACAGCCGCTGGCAACAAAAATGAGTACACCCCTAAATAAAAATGGACAACTTGTGCCCAATTTGCCATTTTTCCTCCACAGTGTCATGTGACTTGTTAGTGTTACAAGGTCTCAGGTGTGATTGTGGAGCAGGTGTGTTAAATGTGGAATTATCGCTCTCAAATCCTCTCATACTGGTCACTGGACATTCAACATGGCACCTCCTGGTAAAAAATTGTCTGAGAATCTGAAAAAAAGAATTGTTTCTCTATATAAATAAGTCCTAGGACATAAGAATATTGCCAATACCCTAAAACTGAGCTGTAGCATGGTGGTTAAGACCATACAGTGGTTTAAAAAGACAAGTTCCATTCAGAACAGGCCTTGCCATGGTCAACCAAAGAAGCTGAGTGCACAGCCTTAGTATCATATCCAGAGATTGTCTTTTCAAAATAGACATTTGAGTGCTGCCAGCATTGCTGCAGAGATTAAAGTGGTGGTCCAAAACAACTACTGTCTTACTAAATAAAATGATGGTAAAGGGACTGGCCAAGCATGTATCCAGACCTAAACCCTCTTGAGCATTTGTGAGGCTTCCTCAAATGGAAGGTGGAGAAGCGCAAGGTCTCTAACAGCCACCAGCTCTGTGATGTCGTCATAGAGAAGCAGAAGAGAATTCAGCAGCAACCTGTGAAGCTCTAGTGACCTCCATACCCAAGAGAGTTAATGCAGTTCTGGAAAATAATGGTGGCCACAAAAAATACTGACACTTTGGGAACAATTTGTCCATTTTCTTTAAGGGGTGTACTCACTTTTATTGACAACCGATTATTGATGGCTGCGTGTTAAGTTATTTTGAGGGCACACCAAATTTATACTGTTATACGAGTTGTACACTAACTACTTTACATTGTATCAAACTGTCACATCTTCAGTGTTGCCCCATGCATGTCTTACAAAAATGTAATGGGTGTACTTACTTTTGTGAGACATTGTACATAACATGTCAAACAAGTACAATGTCAACAACTGGTACAGAGGGAGAGAGGACCCTGAACGCTTACAATCTACAATGAGTGAGGGAAGAGACTGAAAGTGAGGGGCAGACACGTTGAGGGGTGGTGTTGGGGTAGTGGGGTTATTGTAGGTTATAGACTATATGAGGAGATGGGTTTTCAGGTTGGTTTTGAAAGTAGTGAAAGTGGCAGAGAGTCTGATATGTTGAGGTAATGAGTTCCAGAGTATGCGGGATGCACGGTAGAAATCTTGGAGACGGTCACTGACAAGAGGAGAGCAGAGAAGATGGTCTTATGAAAAGCGAAAATTGTGTGAGGAGAGGTAAATGAAGATTAAGGGAGATATGCAAAGGGGAACAGGTTATGGAGAGCCTTGTAGTTCATGGTTAGCAATTTGAGCTGAATTTGCTGGGCATAACAACACATGCACATAATAACTCTTCAGTCTTGTCCTGGTGCACAACCCCATGTGCACCTTACACCACGGCTTCATTCTATGGCTTTCTCTTCCCAGCTGTGGCCCCTAAGAACAGTGCGGGTTATGCCCATTTTGTCAGACCTTACTGGTTGAGGGTCAGCTACAATTCTCTTCTCTCTCTCCTCTCGTGTTCTCTCTTCCCACGCCAGAAACACAGCCTGTCTCGCTACTTCTCTTTTCACCATTGATCTGTCTGGTTTTCCTCTCTTTTTCTATCTTCCTCTTACTGTCTGACTTCTGTCTCACTGGGAACGCTCTCTCTTTCTCTCTCCTTGGTTTTACTCTGCTCCTCACCTGTCTATGCCACTTATGGCTGGTAGATGGATAACTCCTTGATGAAATGGACTGTCAGAACTAGAACTGGCACCTTGCAACTAGTAACTCACTAACAGAACTTCCCCAGCACATGGCAGACTCTCCCTATAGCTTTATACCTTTGATCCCCCCTCTCTCTCATACTGATTGACTGCCAGCCCTCACATGCTTATCCTTCTCTGCCCTCAATAAAGTTCTGAGTAATTTAACCCCTTAACACCCAATGTATACCCTATATATACATATGAACACATACACTTCAGCCCCCTTTACCCGGGCCATATTTTCCATTGGGCAGGGTAAGCGTTTCTCCCAGAAACCCACGAGCTCATGTAGCCCTCCCGGGCAACAACCTACACTGCACGGTGGCATGACTCTGCCCCTTCGCCAGGTCTGGATGGCATGTTGGTTTACAGGCCTGACCCACTGTGTCTTTAAGTGGCACAGGAGGCAATGTCATTTAGATAGATAGATAAATAAATAGATAGATATGTGATGGCCACTCTATAAGCCACTTTGTAACCAGTTTGGCAGTATTCTTCGGGTCATTGTCCATTATGAAGACCCATTTGCATCTAGGCTTTAACTTGATGTCTTGAGATGTTGCTTCAGCATTGCCACATAATCTTCTTTCCTCATAATGCCATCAGTTTTGTGAAGTGCACCAGTCCCTCCTGCAGCAAAGCAACCTCACAACATGATGCTGTCACCCCCGTGTTTCACAGTTGGGCTGGAGTTCTTAGGCTTCAAAGCTTCTCTCTTTTCCTCCAAACGTAACAATGGTCACTGTGGTGAAACAGTTCAATTTTCGTTTCGTCAGACCACAGGACATGTCTCCAAAAATGAAGGTCTTTGTTCCTGTGTGCATTTGCAAACATTAATCTGGCCTTTATATGTTTCTTTTGGAGTAATGGCTTTTTGATGGTACAGTGGCCTTTCAGCCCATGTTGATATAGTACCTGTTTCACTGTTAATAATGACACAATCTTACCACCTTCGGCTGGCATCTTCACAAGGTCTTTTGTTTTTGTTCTTGGGTTGATATGCACATGTTGGACCAAAGCACATACAGCTCTGAGACACAGAACTTGTCTCCTTCATGGGTGGAATGATGGCTAGACATTCCTGTCTTGTTTGTACTTGGGTATAATTGTTTGCACAGATGAACGAGACACCTTCGGGTATCTACAAATTGCACCCAAGGATGATTCAGACTTCTGCAAGTTTACAATTCTCTTCCTGATATCCTGGCTGATTTCTTTAGACTTTCCCTTGATGTTACACATAGAAGCATTGTGTTTCTGGTGTGCATTAAAGAAACATCCACAGGTGTGTCTCTAATTAACTCAGATGTTGCCAATAAACCTATCAAAAGCTGCCAAAGACATGACATCATCATATGGAATGTCCCAAATTGTTTAAAGGCATAGTAGTCCTAGTGTTTGTAAACTTTTGACTTTGCAGAAAGTAATAAAAATGCCTTAAAAATTCTCTATCTCTCATTATTCTGGCATTTGGCAAAAATAAATAATTTGACCTAAAACGGGTAAGGTTTATTCTGATTTCATGTCAGATAGTGAGAAAAACATGCATACCATTATGTGTATTTTTATATAGTGTATGTACACTTCTGATTTCAACTGTATATATGTGTATGTGTGTGTGTGTCTGTGTGTGTGTATACATATTGTATACATACTGCATAATAGTATGGAAAGCAAAGCACGTAGTGGAACAAGTTATGTTTTTAAGTAAGTTTTGTCAAATATGAATCTGATTGTCCAGTGCTATATGATTACATTTTTCCACTGATTGACTTTTCTGACATTTCATTCATTTTAATATGTAAGGTGGTGTATCCCAGTTCTTTATCAATAAAAAGAACATACCGAGGGTCACATCCTTGGAAGACCTTGTTAACCCCACACCAATGGCTTTGTCTTCTGTCTTTCCCCATCTGCATGGGGTCCAGTTGGTAGAAGGGTACATATGTCCTCTTCCCTAGAGGGAAACTTACGCTAATCAACAATTTAAATCCCACAGGTAATTGGAGATTGATCTCCGAGGATCCATCTAAAGTTTTGCCACACTAAAAAATATCAAAGATCTTAAGTTTTACAAAATGTAATTCTCAAGAAAGATCTTTCTAAAACGTTAATGTGACCTCCATGTAGGAAGTTAAGCAGCAGAATAAAGCAAACATAAAGGTAAAATGTAAATAGACACATACATTTCTAGCTATCATGGGGTGAACACGTGTTCCTCACTTATTTGACAAACTCCTGAAAATTGGTTTTGATGTTAATGAAAAGCAGAAAGCGACAGGATCAGAAAGAGACAACATTCACATCAAGCAGATTTTGATGTGGCTAATAGAGGGAACATTACAGGCAATAATGTTCTCAGATAAAATTGAGCATTAATGTCTTCATTTAAAGTACAGAACACAAGCCCCAGGTGACTGGCAGATTGAGTTACAGAAAATGGTCACCGCAGGATCTGACAGTCTGAAATCCCTCCAAAACATACACTTAGCTGTTTTAATTTTATCTGATTCATTTCATTTGCATTGTACAGTAGTATGGAAAGTGTTTGCTAACAGAGAATAATAATATCCCACTAACACGCACTGCCGAGGCTCATAATAGCCGCAGGCTGCAGATTCTTCTTTGCATGACTGCACTTAAACATGTTCTTTAATTTTCATTAAAAGTTTATCTTTTTGCCACCTTCTTTGAAAATACCGCACAATAATGTGTTGGCATCTATGGTGGTCTGAGTCGACTATTCTCATTTATCCATAGCTTTATGAGCCCAATGTTCTCAACATCTTGGCTACCATGTTTGCAAATACAAAATTGTATTATGTAAATGTAACAGTCTGCAATAGACTTTCATAAAAACATATATTTATATTGTTATGCATACGTTTTTTGGCTCTATATGTGTGTAACTTGTAAATGAGTAAATGAATGATCTTACATTTTATTTTTTATGTTTATACCACCTATGTGATTCGACGTCTTCCTTGAATCCTATGCTACCCAGTAACTGTAAATCATGTAACAGGAAGCTTGGTTAACATGTTTTTCCAATTAAAATAAAAAGGTATTTTATTTACTGAAGTGCCGTGCGTTGTATACTGTTTGACCTAAAACCCAATAAGCCAATTGGGAAGCCATAATTCGGGAGAGGAATCGAGATAACTAAGATTACAAAATTGAATTAAGCGAGCTCTTCCAAAATGTCTGAGAGATTCCAGATAAATTAAATCTTCCAGATTACCCTAGGTTCATTTGGGGTGCAATGATAGTAGAAGAGACAGCATTAGAGCTGATGAATGCATTATCTTCTTCACTTTGTACACATGCATGGAATTGGCTTTGCATTCTGAAAAGCTATGACTTTAAGTCTTATATGCAGGGCTGTAACTAGAATTCATGGGGCCACATTGCAAAATGAAATAGAACTCTAACACCTAATGATGGAAAACTGAAGCAACAAAATAGGTAAAAATAATTAAAGGAGTTTTCTCACTACTAAGATCATATCTGTAATGATGGGGATAGTAAAAATAAACACTTTTGTAATTGGTTTGTATTACCTAAATCATTTAGTATAGCAGATATGAGCTAATCTGTGAGTGTCTAGAGCTAAATCAGCAGCCTGATGTCAGGCCATGCCCCCTTTTGCTGTGATTGACTGACTGATATTTAGTTCAGCCCTGTTGGGACACGCCCCCTGTGTGGAACATGCTCCCTGTGCTGCGATTGGATGCCTGCAACTCTGTGCTTACTCCCCTCTGACCTCTGAAAAAATTAAAGTGAAACTGGCTTCCTCAGCATTCTCTGCTAGGTGCTGGCTGTATCTGTGTAATAAAGGCTGCCTGAGCCTCCTGCTCCTGTGATCTGGGCATTTATTTAGCCTCTAGCTGCTAGATTCACTTTCTCTCCACTCATATAACACAGCCTTATACATTTTGCTCCCCCTCTACCTCCAGCCTGATAACAAAGGGGGGAGCAGAATGCATTCCTCACATTTGTTTCATCAGTTCAGGCTGTATGTATAACTGTTTACACTAATACAGGTGTTCTGATTACAAGGAGCTTGTGCAGTCTTGGAGGAAGGTTGCAGCTCTCCAGGCATAAGAACTGGCCACTGCGGGAGGTTTGCAGATCGGTGACATTCACTCCCTTCCACTGCTTACACAGAATAATGATGATGACTAAGGAAGGAGCAGGGAGAAGGTGTGATGATGTCACCAGTCTGCAGTGAGGGGAGACCCGCCTACTGGGAGGAGAGAAACACCCCTAGATTTGAAGCTGTAAGACAGAGAGAAACAGCTCATGTCTGCAAAAACCTGTTGTGATAAAACCCCTTTAAAGCTATAAATATAGTGCAAAATACCAGACAGTTCCCTTTGTAGTGGTTGGCTGCAGAAACCCCTATTATCTACAAAATGGACAATGTTCTTACATGTTAGTGGGCCCCTAAAGTCCTGGGTCCCATAGCAGCTCCTGCTATAGTTACGCCCAATCTTGAATGTGTTGGAGGCTCAATATATTTCTTAATTTGTGGACATGAGTTAGAAAGGACACTAAGCAAATACCATGCTGCTATTATGAGTATCCTGAAGAGATGATCTGTCTTATTATTATTATTATTATTATTAGTATAATTATTATTATTTATTTTATATCGCCATTGATTCCAGGGCGATGTACATTCAGGGGGTTACATACCTAACATAAGTCAAACAAGTACAATAGTGACAATCTGTGACTAACAACAGGTACAGAGGGAAAGAGAACCCTGCCCACGAAGGCTTACAATCTACAAGGAAGGGGGAAAGAGACAGAAGGTGAGGGGCAGACATGTTTGTGGAGGGTGTAGTGACAGCGGGGTTATTCTAGGTTGTAGGCTATCCTGAAGAGATGGGTTTTCATGTTGCTTTTGAAGCTGGAGAAAGTGGGGGAGAGTCTGATGTGTTGAGGCAGTGAGTTCCAGAGTGTGGGGGAAGCATGGGAGAAGTCTTGGAGATGGTTGTGTGAGGAGCTGATAAGAGAAGAGCGGAGAAGAAGGTTCTGTGAGAAATAGAAATTGTGTGAGGACAGATATCTGGAGATTAAAGCAGAGATGTATAGAGGGGAGAGGTTATGGAGAGTTTTGTAGGTCATGGTTAGTAATTATAAGTGAATGCGCTGGGTAATGGATAGATAGTGAAGGGATTGGCAGAGGGGCTGAGGAGTAGCGAGGAGAGAGGTGAATAAGATGGGCAGCAGAGTTGAGGATGGATTGAAGGGGAACAAGAGTGCTAGACGGGAGGTCACAGAGAAGGATGTTGCAGTAGTGTAGGAGGGAAATAAGGCCATGGACCAGCAGTTTTGTAGTGTCAGGGTTAAGGAATGAGTGGATTCGTTAAGTATTTTTCAGGTAGAGGCGGCAGGCAGAGGTAAGGGCTTGGATGTGTGGTTTGAAGGACAAAGTGGAGTCAAGGATTATCCCAAGGCAGCAGACTTGCGGGACCAGTGAGAATGTGGAGCCGTTGAGTGTGATAGAGAGATCAGGTGGAGGGATGGAGTGGGAAGGTGGAAAGATAATGAATTCAGTTTTCTCTACATTAAGGTTTAGGAGACGGGAGGAGAAGAAGGAGGATATGGACAATAGACAATCTGGGATCTTGGATAGTAGAAAGTTATTATCATTGCTATTTTGTGCTAACATGGCAGGGTGATTAGCCAAAAGGTCATAGAAAGAGATTGGATGAGGAAACCAGATTTTGCATTCAAGAAAGCAATTTTGAATTTTTTTTTTTTTTTTCTTTTTTAATCCAACCGGACTGGATAGTTGAGAAATAGAATGAAATCTGTTTGCATGTTCTTGTATGTTGTGTTCCCCTGAAAATCATCAAATCGAATGTACTACTATTAATAATAAAATTAATAAGAAGAAATTAATGTAAAGATTAGCATTAGCAATAACCAACCTTTTATCTTTGAGTTTATTCAGCTTAGAAACCAGTTTGATAATCCAAATAACAGCAACAACAGCAGGCACAATTAATGTGGTTCAAAATTATTGTTAGTAAACAGTTAAATTTTTTCAGTATACTGTATGTATATAATATTTTCTGTACGGAATAGTCAGACAGGTCCACCCTAATCTGCCAAAAATACAAATTACACTATTTGGAATCTATACATTATATTGCAGGCTGTGGAATATACAACATATGTCAATGCATAATTAATTGGTTACTGATGATATTCCAGCTGCACCTCATCTAGTGCTTAATTAATCTACCCAGTCCCCATCTGTATTTCTTACTGTTTCTTCTATGTTTCCTGGGATCTTCCCCATCCACTTTCATTGCATGCATAATTTAGGAAACTTTATTATAGTAATTTAAAACATTTAAACTAAACACTTAAGCTAATAAGCATAAAAGGAGTATGCCAGTTACTAGGATATGTCATATATCCTACAGAGGTGGAGTCTGACCACCTACTAGAATGAAGCTATTGTTCAGATATCTCAACTCGGACACATTATTCTTAAGGGAGATGTATTGTGATAACATAGTTACATAGTTTCTAAGGCTGAAAAAAGAGAAACATCAAATGTAGTTCAGCCTATTGTGCTTGATCCATAAGAAGACAAAACCCCCCATGAGGTAGAAGCCAATTTTCCTCATTTTAGTGGAAAAAAATCTTTCCTGACTCCAATCTAGCAATTGGAATAAATCCCTGGATCAACGACCCTTCTCCAGAATCCTAGTCACTATATCTTGTTATATTATTAAATGCATCCAAGCACTTTTTGAACTCTGTTAGTGAATTTACCATGACAAGTTCCTCTGGCAGAGAGTTCCACAGTCTCACTGCTCTTACAGAAAGGAATCCCTTTCCATGTTTATGTAGAAACTTTCTTTCCCTCTTGTTCTGGATACAGTCCTGGTTTGGGAGAGATCTCTATATTGATCCTTGATATATTTACACCTATTCATTAGGTCACCTTGAAGCTGTTGTTTCTCTAAACTAAATAACCCTAATCTTGCTCCTCTTTCTGGGTATTGTAGTCCACCCAGTCCTTTTATTATTTTTGTTGCAGGCCTTTGAACCTGTTCAAGCTCTACAATGTCTTTCCTGTGCACTGGTGCCCAAAACTGTACACAATATTCCATGTGTGTTCTGACCAGTGACTTGTATAATGGGAGAATGATGTTCTCATCATGTGCATCTATGCCCCCTTTTAATACACCCTATGGGTGACATGTATGAATCCTGGCGCATAGAGGCCAGTTCTAAATAGCTTTAAGGCAGTGTAGAATGCACAAGAATGTATGAACCTGTTCTTCTGCAGTTAATGCATAAAGGCATGAATATGATAATTTAGGCTCAGACACCACCTTTAACTTGGTGTGGCTGTTCTAACTGTTCTGTGCTTAGATTTGGTGTCAAAGAATTATAAATGTGTTTAATTCTTTAAATGTGATGTGACGCCCACAGAACGCCCCAAATCTTTGGCACACTAAAAAGTGTCTTTGTTACATTACAAAGGGACTTATTGCACCAAAGTTTGGACTGTGCCTGTTCATACATTCTTTTTGGCTCAAAGTACACCAGAAAACTGGTGCAGCCCCTTCCATACATGTCACCTTATGATCCTATTTGTCTTGACAGCTGCTGCCTGACACTGGCTGCTACAATCAAGTTTATTGTCCTCCAGGATTCCCAAGTCTCCTTCTCCATTTCACTTTTTCCCAGCGTTTTTTCCATTTAACATGTAATCACTTAATGGATTTTTCCTCCCCATGTGCATAACCTTACATTTATCTGCCACTTCTCTGCCCAGGCCTCCAACTTATCCAGATCTCTTTGTATAGTATATTATCCTCTATTGATCAATTAAATCATTTAACTGCCTTCCACAAAATACACATGTTGTCCCTCTTTATATATAATTATATATTTATATATATATAAAAATAATTATATTTCGTATCAATAATATTAATACACACACGTCCCCTGCTAAGTCACTTAAAATTCATCATATTTAGCATATACAGTATATACTAGTTAATGCACATCCAGGTTAACAACTATATTTTGCCTGGTTTGTCAGAGTAAATTAATATTTCATTCTGTGACATGCTGATGAAATTCTCTACACAGTGTCTGGATCAGAGTGGCCCTGTTCAGAGAAACTGATAATGTTGTTACATCTCCTTCATTCCCCTAATCATGAGGATCCCTGTGGTTGGACTACTGTGATCAAAATCTGACTTCCTAGTGATATATTGTCATTCTCTCTGACTGCGATAGACCCTTTAAAACTAATATCACTATAGAATTTACTCACCTTACATATTGCTCTATCACATCAAGTCAAGCATTTGTCAGCTAATTGCACAATGTAAAGAGGCATACACATACATACTCATTGATAGCCAAAGTTCTAAGAACAATTAGCCACCTGTCTAAACCTTTCTCACCAGCCCCTGTCTAGCAAAATGTGACATAAATACATTTTTCGAGGATGGAGAAAAAAGGTTATATCCTTCAAGCAAACATAAAAGTGATAAAGTTCAGGGGAGGGTGAGTCAATATTACACATGGTGGATGTGCACAGATATTTTGCTTCATAAAATGTGAAGAGGTTGTATTGCGGTTTTGTTTAATGTGTTGTGTACCAGGTAAACAAAAAATACTATAAAAGCTTGTAGCATACGGTTTTCGAGTGCTTCAGCTTTCTCATGTGTTTTTATGGTTATTGCTGAACCAACATTTGGAAGCCAATTGACAATTAAGTTTTGGAAGTCTACATGGCAGACCTAACCTGAAATCTGGAATACAGAACCACATAACCAGATGGCATTGAATTACCCTGAAACTCTTTTAAATAGGTAGGAAACTAAATGATTAGACGGCCAGGTCAGAATCACATATTGCCTTCTTATAGGGAGGAAAGATCCAAAAACACAGATCTGTAATCAATACATACACATTCATTTTGATGATTTTTGTGCATTTTATTAAAACATGCAAAGTGAAAAAAAACAAACATTTTATTTAATCCTGTTCTCAGAGCTCATACAGATAACAAATCTCACTTATTTGCCTGAAATATACTGGTTTTGCTAGGGGTGGATTAAAAGCAGTATGAGCCCTTGTAGAACAAGGGCCTCTTACTTGCCACCACACTGTAGTTATAACACACTTGAACCAGATGAATGGGTCTTCAAAAACGTCCTAGTGCCCATAATAAACAAAAACCTGATACTTATCTTTCAATGCATTTGAGTAAATAAAGCTGAGCTGTGGTGGGTGGTATTGGGGGCACAGAGGTCAATCTCTCTGCCAGGACTGTTTGACAAATAAGGCCCTTTGACTTTGTTTTTTAATGCAGATCTGGCACTTTAATACAAATGACACAGGGTGAGTAGCCCTGACTCTAGGCCCTCTGGTACTATAGGCCCTCCTACATAGCCAGTCCACCCCAGGGCTTTGCAATTATGAAAGTGCATACAGAAATAACTGTAAGTCACTAAGAAGTACTGCCCTTTGTCACCACAGCCAAGAATGAGCAGGAATCTAACTCTTGGAGCCTTAAAGGTGTTGTCTCACTACAAGGATTGCTTTTTATGTTAAAGATTTTGACAAAACAAGTCACTTTGCAATATATGTCCATTTACAGTGTCCTACCTATTCCGAGATATCCCCTCTTTTATGGGCTGCATCAGATCCTCAGGTTGCTATAGCTACAGACCTGTTTTATCTCTTGATAGACGGTCAGCGTGGGTCACTATAGCTACAGACATGGGGACACATGTATGAAAACTATCTAGGTCTAAAATTCACTTTGTTGTCCATAGCAACCAATTAGAGTTCCTCTTTTATTTCATATAGTGCTCTACAAAAATGGAAGGGGAGCTCTGATTGGTTTCTATTTGCAACAAAGTGAGTTTTAGACCTGGACAGTTTTCATACATGTGGCCCCTGGTGTCCTCAGTAGCTTGTCATTGTAGGCCAATAAAGCCAGTAAACACTGAATTCAAATATGAAACTGAGAAAACAGGACTGAGGTAAGATGAATCGATGTAGTGAGATAACCCCTTTAAAGTCTGACTTTTTCTTTTCCTTTTTCGTTTTTCATCATGGTATTTTATGTGTCATATCAACAAAGTTGTTTTGCTTAGCTTGTTCTTTGGAAGGTGAGTTGTAAGTTTCGATTGCATCATCTCTGGTTACATATAATTTATTAATTAGCTGTTATGAAATTTTTTTGAAGGAAAAAAAAACAAAAAATCAGCTTTTTTGAATTATTTTTGTTATAAACTATGAAAAAAAAATGCAATGATTTAACATTCGCAATTATACAGGTTGATGAGAATGTGATGATAACACGTATATAGTTTGTGCAGTGGAAAGGAAAGCTACCATATTTTTCGGACTATAAGACACACTTCCCCCCGCCCCAAATTTGGGTGGAAAACAGGGATGCGTCTTATGGTCAGAACATACTGAGTGTGGCCGCCGGCTGTACTGAACATGGCCACCCTGAGCGATCTTAAGGCGGCAGTAGAGGAGCCGGTTTCTCACAGCATCGCTCCTCTACTGCTGCCCTGAAATCGCTCAGTGCGGCAGTTCAGTGCTGCCACAGTCAGTACAGCTGCTACTATGCAGGGATGGAGCCGGCGGCCACACTCTATCCCTGCATTTAACACTTTAGACACTGCGGCGATCGCAACCGCGGCATTTAGCTGTATGATGAGCGGTGCTGCACACCACCCCTCCGTCCGATCACTTCCACGCAATGTAATTGCGATCAGTTGTTATGGCAGTAGGAGGCCTCATGCAGGCTTCCACAGCTGTCATGTATGTACATGGCAGAGTGTAATAGTTATGAATGAATGTCCTATGTACAGCAGTACAACAGTACTGCTGTATATGTAGTGTACAGGAGTGTACACTCCTAATTTTATTTGTGCCTCATGATAATATTTACTATGAAAGCCATTGTTTATTGTGTGCAATATAATTTGTCAGTATAATGCTAAGTTTGATGCCGATATGTTGTGTAAGCCTGAAGCAGAGTGGTGGTTACCTAGGCAACTAGGGTGTGGCCAGAGGTTATAAATAAAGGTACCCAAGTGGGAGGAGTTCAGTTGGTCAGTTGGTCAGTTAGGCAGTTGGTCAGTTAGGCAGTATGTGAGTTACACCTAGAAAGTGAGAAGACCTGCCACCTCTGCTCCAGGCTTTACAGACGTGTCTTGGGATGTAACATCTAGCCTGGAGTAAAGAACTGTTTGTGTTATACCAACTTGCCTCCTGTCTATTACTCTGCTGACAACATCAAGGACTACTCAACTACCATCTGGACAGGTAGGCCTATCTACAGAATGTGTCCCGGGGGAACACTGGAGGAACACCACCTACTCCTGAACAAGCAGACCCCCCAAAGGCATTTTAACAGTGCCCAAAGGAGAACAAGAGAGGTTTGGGTGTCTAGCCACCGTGACTTTAAAAACTACCCCCCCCAACCCTCCTCTTTGCCCCTGGCACTTTAAATATCTAGGAAAAGGGAAAGGGGGTCCCCCCAAGGGGGTCAAGTCCCCTGGGGGGAAACAAGTAAAAAGTAAAAAAAAAAAAGTTTAGAAAAAATAAATCTTAAAAGTTCAAATCACCCCCCTTCTGCCATATTACAAAAAAAAAAAATAAAACAGTAACATATATTTGGTATTGCCATGTCCGAAAAAGTCCAATGTAATAAAATATAACATCACTTATCTTATACCAAAAGATTGGAACAAAAAGTAAATAAAAAATCGCCTGTCCCCCAAAATTGATACCAATAAAAATACAGTTCACCCCACCCCTTTTTGTTTCAAAATTTTTTCCCCTATTTTCCCCCTCAAAAAACAAAAGTGCTTCTTTTTTAGTCCGAAAAATTAGGGTATGTTGGATGTTTTCCCAAGGTTAAAACCCCAATTTTTTCTTTACTGCTTTTTGCATCAAAATTTAAAATTTTTTTTTAAAAGGGCCCCTTTTGAAAAATATTCCTAAAGTGTATTCTGCAAACCCCTTGCAGATTTGTTCCCCGGGTTACATTACAAACAACCCTTGGGTTAAAACCCTTCTAGCTACTCGGGTTTCTATGGTTTTAAAAATAAAAATAAAAGACTTGGGCGCTCCCGGGGAATGGGGATGAAAAAACCCAACTCTCTTTAAAAAGTGTTTTATTGTTAAAAAAAAAAGGGGAATTTCCCCACTTAAAAGCAATAAACTAAAAGACTTGACGCGTTTCTCGTGGTATAAAACGCTTCACAGAATTGCATGTTTAAAAATTCATTTTTGGGGGGGTTTTTTAAAAACCAGGCTTTTTTGCATAATAAATTTAAAACTTTAAAGGGGGTTTTTAAACCCAATCCAAACTCCATTACAAAATTTCAAATTGGAAAAGAACCCTACGGGATAAAAGATTTTTAATTAAAAACCCTCTCAGTGTTTCCTTACTGAATACGTTAGGATTGGGGTGTTTTACTTTCCGTTTAATGTGGGATCAAAAAGGGGTTTTCCGTATTATTCCTGAACACTCCGTATACCCCTTCTTCACACGTTATGTTTTTAAACCCAAACAAGAAACAATATAGTAGTTTATCCAAATATACCAACATCACATTTTATGCCCTTTCCCTATACAAATAAAAATTACCTTTTTTTATGCCAAAGTCTAATTTAAAAATGTTTAAATTTTTATAACTAATAACTATAAAAAAATTCTATTTATACTAAATACTTATTTGCAAAAATTTCCCTTTTGGTCACCGTCTATCTAAAAAAATATATAACCCCAAAAATACAAAATTTTCATATTTTCACTCATCGTTCAGCGCACCAATTCTAAACCCTTTCATTTTAAAACCCCCGCGGTTTAAAAGTCCCCGAGTGTAAAACATCCCGTATAAAATTCTTCCTGTTTGCGGGTGAAAACTATTTGGAAAAATCCTCCTGGATTGATCAATGGGGGTAATTTTATAGTTCTCCCAAAAATTTTTTTTGTTTTTTTTCTTTGAGGGGAGTTGCCCAAAACTTTTTTTTTGGGGCACTTAAAGGGGGTTTTTATGCCCATTTAAATCTAACTCTCAAAGGGGGGTTTTGGTGCGTCCCACTACTGCAAATTTTCAGGAAACATTTTAAAAGACAAAAAAACAAATTTTGACTGGCATGAAAAACGATGTTTGAAACTTAAATTCTCTTTGGTCACAAGGACCCTTAAAACTGGGTTTTAACAATGCCCTTTTTCCGCAAAAGAAAAACCCCGGGGGTTTTTTTTGTATACTAACCCGGATTAGATGAATTTCCCCTTTTTTAAATTAAGGTTTCTTACTTTGCTATGCTAGTATTCCTTTTAGTTTGGGAGCCTTCTGTAACCACACTGGGCGGTCTGAAGGCATCCCCTGTAATAGGCCATGTTTGTATAAAAATATTTTTAAAATTTTGTTAGGGGATGTTTTGTTTTGTGTAACCAAAGCACAGCCAAATTTGTGTTTTTCTTTACTAGTCTATGATTTTTTATCCAAAAATTTTCTGTGTGGGGCTTTTTTTTTTTTTGTGTGCATCCAGGAGAAATTTTTCGGGTATTTTTTTTTCCCCTGAATCAAACTTCCAGAATTTGGGGTTGTTTTTAAAACGAATCATTTTCAAAACAATTCCTCAAATTCTTTTTGACTGTCCATAGGGGATATTTTGCACCAGGTTTGTAATGTCGCTCGTGAATAAATAAACTATTATTTCTCCCTGTTTAAAATAGTTAGATAATAAAATTCCCCTCCTTAGTGAAATCTTTAGTCGGGAACTCTATTTTTTTTGAATTAAAATGTGCTGTAAAAGAATACCAAAGTCATTTTGTGAGAACAAATAAATGTGTATAAATCCGGGGGTCCTGCCATATAATAAAAGGGGCGTAAATGAATCCTTATATAAAAAAAAAATTTCAAGAAAAACTAGTATGAATAAATTTTATTTAAAAGACCCCATAAATAATTCGAAAGCCGGTGCCAATTTTGGCCCCATGCAGTTCCCTTTCTCCAAAGGGGCGCCCTCATGTTGGAAAAAATTTTTCAAAAATTAATTTTATACCATTAAATAAAAGATTTTTATTGTTCAGTTTCCCCCTTTGTGTAAATGGACACCTTTAAAAAAGCCGGTCTTTAATTTTTTCCCAACCAACTTGAACTCAAAACATATTTTTGATTGGGGTAGCTTCTCGTAAAAATATTAAATGCCCGGGAAAATTAATGGTCAAATTTTTTTAACAAGGAAACCTGAACAAAAAAAAATCTTTCTACAAATGGTTAAGATTAATTCTTGAAAAAATTTTTTCCCAAATGGGGGCCCCCCTTTTGGGCAGACGAAGAACTGCGATGGTCCCAAAATTTGGGCCCCGGTTTTCGTAATTTATTTTGGGGTCTTTGAAAAAAATTTATTCAACTACGTTAACTAGAAATATTTTTTTAAAAAGGGAATTCATTGACGCCTTTTATTATTGGCAGGAAACCCCCAGATTCATACCACATTTTAATGTATCTAAACAAAAATGACTTTGGTATTACTTTTCAGCACTTTTTTTAATTAAAAAGAAATAGATCCTCCCCAAAGTTTTCAATAAGGAGGGGAATTTTTTTACTTCTAACTTATTTTAAAATTAATATTGTTTCTTTGACTTCACGGGCACTTTACAAACCCGGCTGAAAATATCCCATATTGACAGATCAAAAGAATTCGTAGGAATTTTTAAAAAATGATATTTTTCAAAAAAAGCCCAATTCGGGGAAAGTAGATTCGGGAAAAAAACCCCAAAAATTTTACTCCGGGATGCACAAAAAAAAAAACAGAAACCCTCAACAAAAGATTGTCGGATAAAAAATCAATAGACGTAAGTAAAGAAAAACACAATTTACGGGCTTTGGTTACAAATACAATAATCCCATAACAAAATTAAAAATTTTATACAAACACGGCATCTATTTCAGAAGGAATGCCCGACCGTCCCCGTGTGGGAAAAAAAGGACCCCCAATCTAAAGGAATACTAGCACCCGCAAAGTAAGAAAAAAAACCCCCAAATTTAAAAAAGGGGAATTACATCTAATCCAGTAGTATACAATGAAATCCCCGGGTGTCTGTGCGTAAAAGCATTGTTTACAACAGATTTTAAAGAATCAATGGACCAAAGGGAATTAAAATCAAACATACATCATGCCTCAAAATTGTTATTTGTCATTCAAGCTCCTTAAATTTTCAGTATGTGGACGCACCATTGCCCCTTGAAGTTAGACTTAATGGGCATAGATCCCAAAAAAATGACCCAAAACAAAATGTTGCAATCACTCAAAGAAAAAAAAACAACAAAAATTTTGGGGGAACTATCAATTCTCCCATTATCAATCCAAGATTTCTAAAGATTTTAGCGCTACAGAGAAGAAGATACTGGGTGTATACACCGGACTATTCACCGCAGGGTTTTTAAAAGAAAGGTAGATTGGGGCGCTAACGATACGTGTAATATGAAAATATTATGTTAGAGGTTTAATTTTTTAGATCGGTGCCTAAAGATGTTTTCAAATAAGTATTTGTATACATAAGAATTTTATTATAGTTATTAGCATATATAATTTAAACTTTTTATTAACATATGCTATAAAAGGTAAATAAAATTTGTTAAAAGGAGGGGATAAAATTGATGTTTGGAATTTGGATAAAAATTTTTTTTTTTGGG
>JAODAL010066676.1:0-17652 GCA_025379985.1 Phyllomedusa bahiana
CAAAATCACGGTAATTCCCCAAATTTTACTGAGATTTGTGCCCATGTTTTTGTGCGCATTTTACAACTTAATTGCTGTTTTCCCGCACAAAAAAGCATTGAAAAAAACGCATCAAAAAACAGTTTAAAAACCCCTAAAGGCTACTGGGGCCCAACAGGGCTGTTGTTTTAAAAGACCCAGATAACTGTGCCCCAAAATAACCCCTGCCAAACAAATGTAAAACACTTAGAATTAGAAAAGAAGAAAAAGCCCAAACTAATAAAAACTACAATTTTTATCCCCACTTATGATGCCCCCAAACTATGTTCCCTATACGGCAGTCCCCAGGTTACAAACTGAATAGGGACGTAGGTTTAAGTCGAATTTTATGTAAGTTGGAACAGGTAAGTTATTAAATGTAACTTTGAAAGGTTTCTTTTGGACGTGCAGTGACGTTTTTTTTTTTTTATTTTTTTTTTCTGGCCCTTGGGGAACTTTCCTATGTGTGCTGTGGCAGCAAAAAATTGCTTTAAAAGCTCCATCTGTATAGAACGAAAAGGCAGTGCCCCAAAAGCCTCCTTTTTGTTACAGGTGAAGATGAAAAATCGGGATGCCTGTATGAATTAACCGTAAAGTGAATAACTGAACACATTTGGGGTGTACTTTTTTTGCTAATTAAAAAAAAAGTAAAGCTATCCATCTTCTAAAATAGACCTTTGATGTTAAGGTTGCTTAGATTATTTTTTTTTTTTTCGAAAAATTTGACTGTAAGCTTATGTATCAAAAAAGACAAAATTGGACCTGTGACAAAAAGTACCTGAGAAAGCAGGGGGTTAAACAACCTTGTAGGAAAATGGTTAAAATAAAACCCTTTTCAAAACGGGCCCTTTATAGGAAGGAGAAGTTGAAGTCTGTTCTCAGTCTAAGGGTTTCTTGACACTTATTTTTCAGCAGGATTTGTAACTAAAACAGAGTGCAGCCTAACGAAATGAAAAGGCTTGTGCCTCTGGCCTTGGCTCCATTCCTGCTGCAAAATATATAAATACTGGACCCAGTCTTTTAGCTCCCATTTCTTTTAGAATTAATTTTGACCCAGAAATAGGTTTTTTTTTTTTTTTTTTTTTTCTTGAATCAACTGAAACATACCAGAAACTTGCCGACTGCCCATAGTCTATAAATGTCCGGGTGATGGTGGTTTCTCAGCTCTGATCTGTAACTAGTTGTATAGCTGTGTGGATGGTGAGCCAGCTGTCGGAGATAGCTGGTCTACACTGAAGACAGGGATCATTTATATCTATCCCTGACTATTCCATCTGTGTATGCAACATTCAAGAAGCTCTGTATACAAAAGAAACTGGTCTGCTTCCTACTGGCAGTCACATGACCGAGGCTCGGTAACTGCAGAACTTATCTAGGTCTAAGGCTGGGGTCACATGGCTTATTTGCAGGACATAATTACGCCTTGGGGGAGGGAGCGGGGGGCCAGCACCTCGCTGGCCCATAGCCTATCATTCCTAGTGGCACGCATACGCAGCTAGTAATTCACATGTCGCTTATCTGCCCCCCGCGGCAGATTCTCCGAGCGGGGAGAGGAGGCGCAATCCATAGTTCTCTGAACTGTGGATTACCATAATGACTGGGATGTATTCCAGCCGTAATTCATGCACTACAGTGTGTAATTACAGACTGAAATATGTCCCTTTTTAAGCCGTGGGAACATAGCCTAATTAGGCCCCGTTCACACGGCTTATTGCCGACGGATTTGTGCGCCGTATTGAACGCACAAATCCGCCGTGAATAAGGGGCGGGACGGGGCCAGAGCGCGGCGGGGGCGCTGCTTCCGGCCCCATAGACAATGCATTGTTTACGGCACGGACGCGCCGTAAATAATGTGCATGTCACTTTCTCCCCCCGCGGCGGATTTGCCGAGCGGGGAGGAGCGACGGATTCCACTGTTCTCAATGAGAGCAGTGGATTACCGTAATGACTCCGACAGATTGGCGCCGTATTGAAGCGCAAATCCGGCACGGAATACGGCGCCAATCCGTCGGCAAATAAGCCGTGTGAACGAGGCCTAAGACCCAGCAGCTCCGTTACAGGAAAAATCCAGGGGAAATGCATACATTGCATGAGGCTAACATACCAGCTAAATTGGCAGTTTCCCCTGTAAAAGTGACACAGAAATGCCCCTAAGGGTCGTTTTGGGGGCACTATTTAGACTGAAAGGAAATTTCATCCAGCAAGGTTGAGTGAAAAAAAAATCACATTTAGTCAAAGAATAAACTGAGGATCTGCAGCTCACAGGTTCCCCTGACACATTTCAAGTGTTTTGAGCCCTTAATCAGGGCGCAGTTTGGGCCAAATGTATGAAACGGTTTTGGTCTAAAACGCACTTTTTTTCCCTATAGAAGCCTATGGGGGAAAAGAGTTTTAGACCAAAACCATTTCATACGTGTGGCCCTTTGTGTTTAAAAAAAAATAAATAAAAATACAAGCAACCCAAATGGCAACCCTTAGTCCTCCCCTTGACCAACCTAAAACTCATCACCAATATATAAAGTGATGCAATAAAAAAAGCTAAGCCAAACACTGCAGTAATATAAAGGTAAGGGGTGGCAATTGTATGGGCACACTTGCTGCAAGTGCCCTCAACTCCCTAGCCCAGCACCTTCTGCTTTGCAGCCAATTTGGGTATGGATCTGGGAAGAAATGAATTTTGGATCACTTTTTAAAGGAATTTTATAAGGATCTCAAAATGGCACCAGTGAAAACTACAGCTTGTCCCTAACAAGTGACAAGAGAAGCTTATAGCTCCCAGAATCTCAAAAGACCTTCTCTTTATAGTTGAACAGCAACACCAAAAAACAAATTGGCTCAATCTGCTGCAATTATGCAAGAACAATTCACCTTTTCATACACCAAATAAAAAAAAAAAGCAATGCTAGGTAAGAGTGTGGGGGTTTTTGGTGAACTGCTGCCCTGCGCTCTGACTGGCCAGCATCTATGTATGGCGCTGGCTCCATACCTGCACCCCCTGGTGACAGGCAGAGGTAGGCACTCGCCTACCCATCATCCCAGCCCTGGTTGAAAGTACATGTTTGTGAACACACATGCCACAGTCACCTGAGGCACATGGCTGGCTGCCTCCTTTAGTTTGTTCAGTGTTTTTCAATCCAAAAAACTGGATACATTTGGCGCAGTGCTTTTCAAAGATGTATCCAAAGTGTGGTGACTGTTTCGATACGTTTCTCTTTGCACCAGAAACGCACCCTATAGCTTTAAATGGGGTGTCTGCTGTGCAAAACAGATCCAGAGTTGAGATGACAATTTGAACAGATCCAGAAGATGCATGTAAAACGCCGATCCTCTGCACACAATGTTTTACATTGAAAGTAATGTAAAGCAGTTAGATGCATGTTTGGGTCTGAAACACTGATCCAAATACACCATGTGAACATCCCCTTACATGTCATATCTTTTATGCTCAGTCTGAAAATACATTGCATTTGACTGTATTTTACATTACAAAAGTATTTGGTTCAGCACCTCCAAAAACCTATAAAAAAAGAAAAGTAAACATGGGTGCCCGCTGTAATATAAATACATAGAAATATCAGCAGCACAATAGATTAGGATATGTAGAAATTTTTTTTTTTCTATGTATTCTAATCTAGGGTGCTTCTGATATTTCTATGTGTATTTTACATTAGACTGACGGGTACACTGAACATGTGGGGTGTAGTCAAAATTGCACTGGAAAGTGCAAAAAAACACCCTTATGGCAAAACAGAGGAAAAAAAATCACTTGGCAACTAAGTTTAGAGCAATACTTCTCAGGAGCATGTAAGAGGCTACAGGATGTTTCACAGCCCAATACTTTGTCTGGGGGGTCACTATTGTATAATACATCAAAAAGTCTATCTTGTATTGGCCCACAGTAGAGGGGTGATGTTGCATGGTGACACTAAGGCCATGTTCACACGGCTTATTCTGGGACGTAATTCAGTCCGTAATAGCGCGCCAAAGTGCGCCAATAACAGGCTGAATCCGTCCCAGTAACTACAGTAATGAGCTGATACATTGCATTGTGCTGTATTACCTGTCTGTCCTAATACTGCATATAAGACCTTGAACCATTGGTTCATATGCATGGCGGGTGGGGGGACCATGTGTTGCTCTAACTTTGAGGATGGAAGGTTCTATCCATGTAGAAGTTGGTCACAAAGCTCTCGCAGTCTGACACCCTCAATGTTATAGAGCCACCATCCGTCCCAGATTTAGCAGCATGGTAATTGGCGCATATGCCAATCCCCTTGACATAATGGTACCATACACTGAGTTTGAACTAATTACCTAAGGCTGGGTTCACACGACTTAATTGTGGGGTGTAATTACACCCTGCAATTATGCCATGGGGGGGGCCGGCAGCTCGCCGGCCCATAGACTTTCATTACCAGCGGCGCATATATGCCGCTGGTAATTCACATGTCGCTTATCTCCACCCACAACATATTCGCCGAACAGGGAGAGGAGACGTAATCCATAGTTCACTCCATTCTGTTCCATGGGAGATCAACTCAGAGCCAAATGCTAAACGTGTGTGTGTTAAACTGCTTTTGTTTTGGTCTTTCTGTTCCTAGGATGTGGATAAAAACTGGGCCTTAAAGGGGTCATCTCACTACAAGGATTGCTGCTTTTTATGTTAAAGATTTTGCAAAAACAAGTCCCTTTGCAATATGTCCATTAACAGTGTCCTACCTAGTCTGAGATCCCCCTCGTGTATGGGTTGCATCAGGTCACTATAGCTACAGACCTGTTCACTCTCTCCTGATAGGATGCCAGCACTGGTTGCTATAGCTACAGACCTGGCTTCTACTGCAGCCTAGTGCAAGCCATTATACACACCCCTGAATTCAAAACAGAACTGAGGCGAGATGACACAATGTAGTGAGACAACCCCTTTAACTGCTGAACTTCCTGTAAATCCAGCTGCCCATCTCTCATAGTGATGGAAACAGCTGTGAGGTTTACTTTGTCATATCTGGGCTCTGTAAAAGGGAATATTTTGCTATCCTCTCCACACTCTGTTCAACTTGCAATTTTTTTCCCCCCCTATTTAATTGCAGCCCTTGGATTCTCGTGTCCTCACCATGACCCGTGCACTGACCCAGCAACTGCAAACCACTTGCTTTACCCTGGTATCCGGAGCACAAGGGCTGCCAGCTAACATACAGGACCGAATGCAGCAACTCCGGCAAACGGCTCAAGACCTGCACGCCTCCTTCTCCTCTGTTCGCTCGCTTAGCGATATTTCTGCAGGAATCCTGGCACAAAGCCGAGAACGAGCCGCCAAAGTCCACGACCACGTGAATGAGCTGCTGACCTATGTCGTAGCCAACACTCCATTAACAGGGATGGTGGGCCCTTTCGCCCCTCAGCTGGTCGAACGTCCAGAAACGCCTGAGGAGCAATCTGAAAAGAAGTCCTAGGTGACGAAATGCCCCAGATGTTTGCACTTAATTTTTGAGAATGTATCTGACTATTGAAATTTTGGCATATCTTACTACTTTGTGACATCTTACTACTTTGACTAATACTTGTTTGTATTTTTCTGTAATTTTCATGCCAAAGTTTATAAAATATCCACTTGCATTTAGTTCTGGACTTATTGTGTCTGTGTAGTGAGAACCCCTTAAAGCACCTTACACCAAAGACTTAGCTTTCAACATTTAGGGACCAGTAATTAAAGGGGTTTTGCCAAGAAGTGAGTTCCTTACCTCACAGGCTGATACTCCCTGCTGGCATTATGGAGGCTTTGTGTTTAAAAAAAAAAAACCCAAAAAAAAACTACCTCCTGTCAGCACTCCACCTCCCATGCACGCTCCTTATAAAGTCTCTGTAGTTGAGCAAACATGTTTGGCTAAACCACAGAGGATAACTGTATTGTGCACAAGCTCTAAGGGTTTGGTTTCTCCCTCTTATCTGCTTCGGAGAGATGAGCTCCAAGCAGGCAGCACTTTCATTTGTTCACAAACTGATGCAGGGAGCATCTGCATGTTTACTCAGATAATTGCATTACAACCAGTGGATTCTCTATACAGCAGACACAGGATATTTTCTCCCCAGTCCCTTCAAAGCTTTTTCATGTTCCATGCCATCAGATAAGTGCAAGCTGAGCCAGATCAGCTCCTGGTCCTATCTAATGTAAACAGTCAGAAAACTAAGGGCATGTAAGGAAGGCTGAAGATCTCACAGGCTTCACTTTTTTTTTTTTTTTTTTTTTTTTTACATATATTTAGAAAAGTGACTACCCACTTTGGAGGATCCCATGTCCACATTAGATCATGGCAAAACCCTTTTAAAGTAAAATCTATTGACCAATGTGGTTAGAAAAAATCTAACGGTTGATGTGCTCTGAGTGCACACAGGTTTCTATGGTTACCTGACCATAACTGGTTAGGCTATGGTCACACAGCTTAAAATGGGATGTATTTTGCACCGTACTGCGCAAGATGCATCCCAGTCATTACAGTAATCCACAGCTCTCATAGAAAACAGGGATTATGTTCCTCCCCCCCCACCGGACAATGCGGGAGATTGACATGTCAATTATTCACGGTGTTACGGGGCTAGAAAGAATGGGGCCCTCACGATCATATTTTGACATTTTCATTCTCACAAAAGTAAGTACACCCCTCACTTCTGTCAATGTGGTCCTATTAAAAGACAGACTACAACACTGAAGAGAAACTTCGATACAATGTAAAGTGGTCAGAGTACAGCTTGTATCAATGTGCATGGTGGTAACACCAGTTAACCCCTTAATTATCGTGACTGTAGGGTAACAATAAATAAGGGAGACTGTCGGCGACCGAAGCACATGATCTGTATGCTGACACAGCACGGAGGGCATGCCTTCTGGGTTGTCTGTGACGTCGCAATGCCCGGCCGTGCCCTGTGGGCAGGCCCCATCGACTGACATTGCGGTAGGAACCAGTGCACCGCCACAGCTATGTACTTTTCCTATTGAATGAAATGGGAAAGATCACTCATTCAAATCCCCTGAGAAAAAGTTAAAAAAAAGTGTAAAGGTAAAAAAAGTGAAAAATAAGTAAAACACGGAAAATAAAATAAAACATGTACACCGCCCTTTTCCCCCCCTTTAAAATCCCAAAATTACCACAAAAAAGATCAAAAAAAACTAAAGACCCATTTTGGTATCGCGTGCGTAACGACCGCCCCAAAATCTTCATGTTAATTTACCCGTACATGAACGCTGAAAACAATAAGAATTAAGATTTTTGTTCATCCCCCAGCACATAAAATGGGAAAAAAAAGCGATCAAAAACTCCCATAAACGCCAAAATTGTAACAATTAAAATGTCAGGGCATCCCCCAACAAAAATTCTTACACGCTCTATTACGGGAAAAAAAAGTTATGGCTCTCGAAAATAACGATGCTAAATATTCTTTTACACACTAAAAAAAAATATGAATTCGTATCGCCGTAATCGTATCGACCCACAGTAAATCAACTTAACCCGGGTACTGCATGGTGAGTGCTATAAAAATAAAAAACACTACTAGGTTGCATATTTTCTTCACTCTGCCTTCCAAAAAACGGGTTTAAAAAATGATAAAAAGTCTTTTTCCCTAAAAAGAACCAAAAAAAACGTCAACCCTCCCCCAAAAAAAAAAGCCCGTACACAGCTCCATACACAGAAAAAAAAAAAAAGTTATGGCTACAGACTATGGGGATGCAAAAATGTGTTTTCCTGTTTGAATAAAAATGTTTTTGTATAAAAGCGTAAAAAAAAAATATATATATACAAATTGGGATCGCTGAATCGTACGACCCGCTGATAAAGCAACATGTCTTTGTACCGCACGGTGACCGGTAAAAAATAAAAACACTACCAGGGAAAGCGTATTTTTTCAAAAGCCCACAAAAAAAAATAAAAAAGTGAAAAAAAGTCAATGCACCCATAATGGTACCAATAAAAGCATCATTACCCCCCAAAAAACAAGGGCCTACACAGCTCTGCAACAGCAAAAAAAAAAAGTTAGGGCTGTCAGAATATAGACCTATTTCTATTGTGTAAAAGTAATAAAACAAAAAACAAAAAAAATCTAGTCACTTAATTGTACCGACCCCATATTTAAAATTTTCCGTCATTTACACTGCATGGGAATGCGAAAATTGAAACTCAAATAACAGACCTGCATTTTTTTCCCCCCCCTTTTCATGGCCAATCTAAAAAAAAAACCCAAAAATAGAAAACCCCTGCACCCCAAAAGCACAAAACACCCCCAGATGAGACCATAGGGGTGTTGAATCCAAAATGAGGCGACTTCGGAAGGTTTTCACCTGTTTTTGCTACTTTTGGGGGTTTGCAAATGCGACATGGCCCCCCCAAAATCGGCCCAAAAGCCAAATAGCGCTCCCCCCCCTTTTACCCCTGTCTGCGCCCAAACAGCATTTAAAACCCCACAATGGGTATTGCCGAATTGGAAGAAATTGCTTTAACAAATTTTTGAGGGGGTTTTTTTTTTTTTTAAAAAGGGATTCCTTGTAAATATTGACTTTTTAAGCTAAAATTGAGTTGGGAAAAAAATTTTAAAATTTTTTTTAATTTCACAGCCTAACGCTAAAAAAATTAGTGAAAACCTGTGGGGGTCGATATATCACTAAACCTGGAAAAATTCCCTTTAAAGGGGTTTAGTTTCCTATTGGGTCTTTTTAGGGTGTTTATTAAGTTTTACCCCCTTAGGGTGCCCTAAAACCCTGAAAGGGTGCCAAATAAAATCGTAATGAAAATGAGACCCCAGAGCCCGGGTAGGTGCTCCTCCCCCTTTTTGGGGGGTTGGGTTGAGCCAATAGGCATGGGGCAAAAGGGGATATCTCTAAAAAGGGCAGACCGGTGGAATCATAAAAGTTGCATTTACCTGGCACATCTCTGTTTGCAGTGAAAAAAAGATAAATTTTTGAAAATCTGCAAAAAAAAGTGAAATTTTGACGTTACACCCCACTTGTTTTAAAGGGGGGATTTATCGTTTCAGCTGCTCGTGCTGTTTCTAATTTTCTAGAGGGTTTTAAAAATCCAGGGGCGTGTTCTTCCTCTCAGCAGGCGTGTCTCCCCCCCTAGGGTGTCTCCCCTCCACGAGGGTGTCCCCCTCCTGAAGAACTGTGACATCATCATTTTTGTTTGAAGCAGGGGTTCAGGGTTGTCTGGGTTTTAAACGCTTTGTGGCTCCTGCATCTTATGTCTGCACCCTTGAGGCCCAAAGCTGCAGAAAGCCCCCTATTATATCTTTAATCTCTTGTTTACACACTGAAACCCAGCAGCTTTAACTTCTGTTCTGTGGTGTTAAACCCAAATTGTACTGACAACAGGAGGACCTTTACAAAAATAAAAGGACAAATTTTAGCGCAAGTAAAGATTCTGCTTGCTGTCAGTGATATGAGTGAAAACAGTGGGGGGGAGAAGCAAATCAGCTTTGAGAGAAGAACCTGTCAGCCTGTCCCTGACTTGGGCTGATGGTGTAAAGGGGTAGGTTTGGTTTTACAACGAAGGGGTTTGGTTTAGTCCCCTCAAGGGTATATTCCCCCCCCCCTAAAATTTACAATATGTTTGAGAACCCCAAAAATTATAGTCATTTCTATAATGAAAATTACACATACATAGCTCCCCAAAATTTATGTCTATCCCTAAAGTATATCATTGTTACATATTTGGAAGTGCTTGGTGTGACGGAAGGGGCAAAATAGGGGAGCTTTCTGTGTGTGTATATTTATATTATATTAAATTTTATAAAATATAAAATTCTAAAACATATATTTTATATCTTTAAAAATGTGTACAAATTTTTTAAAAAAAAAAAAAACAAAAAAAAAACCGATGGGGCTTGAACCCCCAACCCCTGGCTTGCCAAGTAATCCCTTGCATTGCACTACACAAGCAGTTCATACAGACACCTTTTGAATCCGTTTTATACACTACAATGATGACGTCATAAGGAGGGGGGCTTGCATTTCCCCCGGGAACAGAACGCCCTCTTTTCAAAATATGCATTAAGGGGTGAAACCCTTGGGAGGTGAATCAACCTCTTGGCAAAAACCTTTAAAAAAGGGAGTAATTGCCCCCATCCTTCCCCCTAAGTTTGGGGTAATAGAGCCGCAGACTCTGGTTTCACTTCGATTTTAACAGCTCAGGGGGAGTAAAACACAGGGTGCAGGCAGCCAATCACAGGTAGGGGGCGTGGCCATGGTGTTTCCTGTCTAGGGGGGATTTCCAACAGGCTGAAAGAAAGTCAGCCAGCCAAACCAGTGAGGGGGCGTGTCTAGGGACAGGAATCAAGGGGCGTTTGCCAGCAACAGCAGAAATAGAAACAGATTTACGAAAACTCATACTGCTAAACCAAGTGACAAGGTAATGCAACCTTTTTCAAAAATGCTTATTTTTACTGTCCCCCCTAATCTGAGACATGATCTTTGTAACGATAAAACCCCTTTAATTTCTGTATAATACCTAAAGGGTTATCAAACTTCCTAAACACTGTTGTAAATACTTTTAAAGGGGTCTGTTTTTTAGAGGAGTTTTTTGGGGGATCTAACATACAGGCCCCCCAAACCACTCAGAAATGGGTGGTCCCCAAAAAAAATGTATATAGCAAATTTTTGAAAATTGACAAATTACTATAAGTTTCTAAGCCCTTAAAGTCATAAAAAAAAGGACATTTAAAAAATGATGCCCCAAACCCATAGTGGACATATGGTAGATCTATTTAAACTATTTTGGATGAATAAAATTTTCTTGACGCAGAAATTTTAAACTTTCAAAATGCCAAATTTTTCCAAAATTTTTACAAAAATTTTTATATTTTTCACAAGAAAACAAGGATTGGAGACCAAAATTTTTTTTCAACTGAAAGGGGACAATGTGTCACGGGAAAACAAATCTCTGAATCACATGGGTAAGTAAAAATGTCAAAAAGTTATTCTCACAGAAAGTGACACATGCCAGATTTAAAAAATAGGGCTGTGTCAGTAAGGCCAAAACTAGCTGGGTCCTTAAGGGTTTAAAAAAAGCATTTAGGAAGTTTGTTACCCCATTAGGTGTTTCACAGAAATTAAAGCACAGTGGAGGTGAAATTTCAAAATAACTTTTTTTTTTGCAGATTTTCAATTTTTATTCATTATTCACTGGAACACAGTAGATGTGACTAGGTAAATGCAACTTAATATTGATTCCCCAGACTGTGCCGTTTTCAGAGATATCCCATATGTGGCCCTAGTGCGCGATTTGGCTCAACCACAAGCCCAGAATAGGAGGAGCACCTACCGAAATCTGGAGTCTCATTTTCAATACGATTTTATTTAGGCGCCATTTCTGGTTTGCTGGAAAGTTAAATTTTGAATTTTCACCTCCACTTTGCTTTAATTTCTGTGAAATACCTAAAGGGGTAACAAACTTCCTAAATGCTTTTTTTTTTAAAAATACTTTAAGATGCTAAAAAGTAAAAAACACCACTAAAAAGACCTTATATTGGAAACTACACCCCTTAAGGAATATATCCAGGGGTGCAGTGAGTATATCAACCCCACAGGTGATTCACAAATTTTTTTTAGCCTTAGGCTCTGAAAATAAAAAAAAAAATTTAAAAATTTCCAACAATCTGCAATTTTTGCTGAAAATGTTTAATTTTTACATAGAATTCTGGAAAAAAAGCCCCCCCAAAATGTTAAGCAACTTCTTCCAAGTTCGGCAATACCCTACATGTGGGTGTAAACTTTGGGCGCATGGCACAGCGTACAAGGAGGGAGCGCTATTTTTTCTGTTGGAAGGCAGATATTGGTGGGGCCATGTATTTACAAAGCCCCCAAAGTCCAGAACAGGTGAAAACCTTTCCAAAATCCCCCCCATTTTGGGTTCAAAACCCCTCATGGGTCCATTAGGGGGTGTACTGTGCATTTTTGGGGGCACGGGGTTTTTTTAAAATTTATTTTATTTTTTTTAAAGCATTTGGGGCCCTGAAAAGGGGGGGAACAGTTTTGCCCTTGTTTTTTTGGGGTTTTAAATTTTTCGTGTTCACTGCACGGGGTAAATGATGTGATAACTTTTCTATTGGTTTGGTACAATTGCATGATATAGATTTTTTTATAGTTTTTTTATGTTTTTTTACTTTTACACAAGAATGCGTTTATAAAAAATAGCATTTTTACGTTGCCCATTTTACACCTAACTTTTTTTTTTTTTCTGTTTCGGGAAATGATTTGGGGCTTGTTTTTTGCGGATGAGTTGCATTTTTATTGGTACCATTATGGGGGGCATATGCCTTTTATACTTTTAATTAAGATTTTTGTGAGGCGTTTTGAACAAAATGCAACAATCCTCGTAGTGTTTTTATTTTTAACAGCGGTCACCGTGCAGTATAACTGACATACTAGTATTACTCAGCAGGTCGATACGATTACAGCGATACCCACATTGTATATTTTTTTATGTTTTGCTGCTTTTACACGGTAAAAACTTTTATTCAAAAAGGAAAACATGTTTTTGCATCGCCGCAGTCTGAGAGCCATAACTTTTTTATTTTTCTGTGTACAGAGCTGTGTAGGGGCTTGTTTTTTTTGCAGGATGATTCGATGTTTTATTGGTATTATTTTTAGGGAGGACATGGCTTTTTGATCGCTTAAAATCCAGCAGGGTGAAGAAAATAATGCAATCCTAGTAGTGTTTTATTTTTAACAGCGCTCACCTGCAGTATCTGTGACAAGTTAGTTTAAATCCCTGGGTTGAGACGCTTATGGCGATATCCAATTTATATAGTTGTTTTTTTTTTTATGTGAAAGCACTTTTTTTTTCTTTAAAGTGTTTTTATTGTGTAAAACAATATTTATGCATCGCTGTCTTCTGATGGCCATAACTTTTTTATTTTTCCGTTTACATTATGTATAAAGGTTTTTTTTGGGCAGGAAGAACTGACGTTTTAATTGAAATCACTTTGGTATTTATATGAATTTTTGATCACTTTTTAGTCCATTTTATGTGCTGCGGGATGAACAAAAATTGTGACTTTTTTTTCCGCGTTCACCATGCAGGTTAATTAACCTGACATATTTATAGGGTGGGTCGTTATGCACGCAGCAATACCAAATATGGGTACTTTATTTTTGTGGTTTACTTTTTTTTTTTTTTTACTTTTCCCCATAGGTGATTTGTAACAGCGATCTCCAAATCCTGTTACAAGGCAGACCAGCATAGAGCAGAACTACTCTATACTGGTCTCCATGGCGATTGTCAATCACCATGCCCACAATGCATTGCGGGCATGGTGACGTCACCTTTCAGGTAGGAGACCAGTGAGTGTCGCAGAGTGCCGCTTACTGCGCCGATCGCAGGCAGGAGGAGCTCACTCCTGCCTGCCTGCAACTTCACTATCGCGACTATGATTGGGGCTCATGCATATAGCGAAGCCAGAACAGTAATAAGTAGCAACTGGACTGTGGATCTGTCTGACGTGGGTGCATAATCTGTTTCTGTTTAAGGGGCCTTAAAAGAGGTCTTCTTACCATGTGGTTTCACAGATCCTGCTCATTACAGCCAGCTTCAGGTTCACACTTCCTGTTCAGACTGTGGGAAGTTCTACAGCTTCAGGCTCCCACCTCTTGTTCAGGCTATGGGCAGTGCTACAGCTTCAGGTTCCCACTTCCTGTTCAGGCTTGTGGGTGGTTCTACAGCTTCAGGCTCCCACTTCCTGCTCAGGCTGTGGGCTCTTCTACAGCTTCAGGCTCCCTCTTCCTGTTCAGGCTGTGGGAGGTTCTACGGCTTCGGGCTCCTACTTTCTGTTCAGGCTGTGGGCGGTACTACGGCTTCAGGCTCCCATTTCCTGTTCAGGCTGTGTTCAATTCTACAGCTTCAAGCTCCCACATCATGTCTGGGCTGTGGGTGGTTCTACAGCTTCAGGCTCCCTCTTCCTGTTCAGGCTGTGGGTGGTTCTACAGCTTCAGACTCCCACTTCCTGTTCAGGCTGTGGGTGTTTCTACAGCTTCAGGCTCCCACTTCCTGTTCAGGCTGTGGGTGGTTCTACAGCAGTGATGATATTTCCGTTCTGCTGTTCCTAGACGAGCCTGTTAGAGGGACATTGTTGATGATGACGTTTAAACATCAGGATTGAAAGCTTTGGAGCTCAAAAGGTTTAAAGTTGTCAGTAACAAGCAAACAAGCTCTTGTGCTGCCGATAAAACACAGCAGGGAGTGTCGTCACCATCCAGGGCGCTGCTAGAGCAGAGAGAGGTAGTCAGTAACTTTATGAAGCTTGTTTACACAAGCAGGAGATAAGAACTGCTCTAACTCTGAAGGAAAGCAAAATCACAACAGCAATGTATTCGGCAATAGTTTTTTTTTTTATCATTACAATTTTTATTTAAATTTCGTACATATCAAATAAGCAAGTTAAACAATTGCCTAGAGAAGAAGTATCAAACATACAATATAACAACATAACAAAACAAGAAAAGCCATGTGTAACGGTAATAGTTTTTATTTCGCTTGGCCTACATGCTTATTGCTAATCAATGTGGTGAGAAGACCCTTTTAGCATGAATTAGGGCAGGCATCCTCAAACTGCGGCCCTCCAGCTGTTGGGAAACTACAACTCCAGCTGTTATAGATTATATAAATGCATGATGGGAGTTGTAGTTTCCCAACAGCTGGAGGGCCGACGTTTGAGGATGTGTGGATTAGGATGGATAAAAGAACTGCCTTCCGGGTTCTTCTGAGCAAATGTCACATATTTTAGTTTAAAGGGAATGTGTCATCAAAAATGACTTATTGTTTAACTCACGTTTTTATGTCAAACACATTTTTTAAGAATTTTTGGTTATATTTCTTTTTAATTTTTCATATCACTTTCAATATTTTTTAATAATTCTTAAGTCCTGCAGTTTTCACTTTGGCCACAACACAACTTTAACAGCAGTCAGGGGGATGCTTTACAGCAGCTTCATGCACATAGGAACCATAAGACTGTTTCTGTCCCATAGACTTCTATAGGACAGTTTTCTAGACATACTGTGTGACCTAGGAAGAAGTCACTGTGCAGGGAGGAGGGGGGTGAGAGCTGTGACTATATCCTTTTGTGACTGGTGGATTCTGTGTTATCTATTCCCACTGGTGTCTCCTTTCTGTTTGACCCTCTTTGTGCTGATAATGAGCAGACAACTGAGAATCTATCTGTACAGAACAGGAAGTGTCAGACTGTTATTAGGCTTAGTGGCCAAAGTGAAAACTGCAGGACTTGAGAATTATTAAAAAAATATTGAAAGCGATCTGGAAGATTAAAAATAAATATAACCAAAAATTATTAAAAATTGTGTTTAACATAAAAACGTGAGTTAAACAATAAGTCATTTTTGATGACACCTTCCCTTTAAGTCATGATTGTCGGGCAACCAATGAACACAGCACAGGGCATTCTGCAAATATCTCTAAAAAAAATCATTTTCTTGTTTTACAAGGAGCATTACAGCTTAATTACTATTAATCAGAAGGGCACGGATTACAGAAGACCTGGAATATGTTCCAGTTTGCACTGTCATAGGAAAAGATCCCTGATGGAGCCGGCAATGAAAGCGCTGAAGCCAATCGGATTCCACTCGGAGGTATTCCTTACATGGAAATTTGGCAACACGGGTCCATTTCTTTTTCTCCAGGCTGGATGAAGTAATCGGTCTAGGAAATTAGCTGAGGGGATGTGTGTTACTGTTCTATGCATAATCATCCAATACAGAAAATGAGTGAATCCAGCGGCTCACCAAGAGGCTAATTACATCATGATTAAATATGGACGACTTTAAATTGTTTTTTTTTCTTTTTTAAAGGGGGTTTTACCACAAAGTAAAATTGACGTGGGAAGCTTACAAATTAAATAACAAACATTTTTACCATTCATCATTATTAAAAATTCTGCACCATTTTTGTTTTAGCTGCTCCCTAAGTGATCCATTGTTTACAGCTCGTCTCCAGGGGATACGACCAGAGACGAGAGCTCCTCAGTCCTAGACGCACTTGCTCAGACATCACCTCTCCTCTCAGGCAGCTACAGTCAGTCTTTTCCCTGCCTAGTAATCACACACACTGACTGCTGAGCAAGTGTTCAACCCCAGGTGCTGTCATTCTACTCCCGTCCTCTGTATTCCATAGTAATCACATACACACACTGCTGAGCGAGTGTTTAACCCCAGGTGCTGTCACTCTACTCCCATCCTCTGTGCTCCTTAGTAATCACCCCCACTCATGCTGACCGAGTGTTAAATCCTAGGTACTGTCATTCTACTCCTGCTTTCTGTACTCCTTAGTAATCACACACACTCACTGCTGAGCAAGTGTTAAATCCCAGGTGCTGTCATTCTACCCCATTTTCTGTACTACTTAGTAATCACACACACTCACTGCTGAGCGAGTGTTCAACCCCAGGTGCTGTCATTCTACTCCCATCCTCTATACTCCTTAGTAATCACACACACTCACTGCTGAGCGAGTGTTCAACCCCAGGTGCTGTCACTCTACTCACGTCAACTGTACTCCTCAGTAATCACACACACTCACTGCTGAGCGAGTGTTCAACCCCAGGTGCTGTCAATTTACTCCCGACCTCTGTACTCCTTAGTAATCACATACACTCACTTCTGAGCAAGTGTTCACCCCCAGGTGCTGTCATTCTCCTCCCGTCCTCTGTACTCCTTAGTAATCACACACACTCACTGCTGAGTGAGTGTTCAACCCCAGGTGCTGTCATTCTACTCCTCTCCTCTGTACTCCTTAGTAATCACACACACTCACTGCTGAGCGAGTGTTCAACCCCAGGTGCTGTCATTCTACTCCTGTCCTCTGTGCTCCTTAGTAATCACACGCACTCACTGCTGAGCAGGCGTCAAATCTCAGGTGTAGTGTAGTTTTTATTGTTCCCATTTGTATTTTTTCTTTCTCCTTCTATGGTGTTCAGCGTATGAGATAAATGATATTATATTTTAATAGATCGGCGATACCAATTATGTGTAACTTTTAATTTTTTTATTTGTAATATGGAAAAAGGGGGATGATTTGAACTTTTAGCATTTTTTTTTCTTTCATACTTTTAAAACATCTTATTTTTTACTTTCACATTTAGTCCCACTAGAGGGCTCGATCGCTTGTACAACCTTTTGGACTACACAAATAATGAAGAAAGGTGTACCAAGATGGCAGTTATATTACTTCCTGCCTGGAGCGGGAAGTCATAGAAACCTTAACATGGCAGCTACGGAAGCTGTTAGTAGGCTTCCAGCTGCCACGCTAATAGGTCATATGTAGCGGCAATGGTTGTATGGGTACATCCCATTGTTGTCAAGGTACTACCCCTGTTTCCCCGAAAATAAGACATGGTGCATTTTTTTTCATGCATTTCAGAGTTTGGCTGCTTCTGCTGATGTTTGTGATGAAATCTCTACAGGATATTAATCCAGGTTGATGTTTTGTTCTACGATAAATGTGAATTCTTGTTCAAGGAAAAATAAGACGTCCCCTAAAAATAAGTCTTAGCTCGTCCTTAGAAGCAAAAATTAATGTAAGACACTGTCTTATTTTCGGGGGAAACAGGGTATGTAGAGGCTTCTCATAAGTCCCCGGGGGG
>JAODAL010066677.1:0-17652 GCA_025379985.1 Phyllomedusa bahiana
ATGGGGGGGGCCTTTGATTTCCCAACCAATGGGGGCACTAGAAAAATGATTCCCCTCATTCCCGCCCCGCCTCAAATCCATGCCAACCTCTTTCCAAGGTAGGGACATCGGTAACGTCGGTGTCCAGGAATACCTCATCCTCCTCCTCCGCTTCCTCTGCCTCAGCTTCAACACAGCACTGACTTGCCTCAGATGATGTACCCTGAGAGCTGAGGCTTTCGCCTTGTCCACCGCCAAAACGAAGACTGATAAATTTGTAAAAACTGTGGGGCCCTTCCCTGGATTCGACGGAGAGAAAGGCTCTGTGTCCGTCTCCTCCTCCGTCGCTGGTGGGACCTGCTGTTTCAGAGTGTCCAACACTTGTTCCAGAACGAAGATCACCACAATGCTCTTGCTGACAAGAGCATTGTCCGCACTGACCATTTTGGTGGCTTTTTCAAAACTCGCAAGGATGGTGCAGAACTCTTTCACTTGCCTCCACTCTCGGTGGCTCAACACCCCGAGGTCCACACCGCTGCCTGTCAGGCCATGTGTCACTTCGTACTGCGTAATGGCATTGCGCTGCTGCATGTGGAGAGTGGAACTCCAGCGTGTTGCCACGTCAACAATGAGACGGTTGACGGGGAGGCCAAGCTGATGCTGTAACGCTGCCAGCTGGGATGAAGCAGGGTGCGAATGGCGGAAGTGTGAGCTCAGACCTCGAGCCTTCTTCAGCAGGCAGTCCAGACCCGGGTAGCGCTTTAGAAATTTCTGGACGATGAGGTTCATGAAGTGTGCCAGGCAAGGGATGTGCTCCAGCCTACCGATTTTAAAGGGCTGATTTTGACTTTTTATCGCACACCACCTTGCCTGGCACAAGGTTTCTTGTCACCCAGCCAGCGCTCGGTCTCGTTGCGAAGAGCCGCCACAGCCCTGACCTGTGTGTTGACGGTCTCCAAGAAAGTTTAAATTTCAACACAACCTGGTTTCTCTGGGCACGTTAAAGCTACCGTGGCCCTTGGGGTAAAAGAACCCTGCACCATCCCTGCGGTTTGAAGAGCAGCGCCGAGCCTGAGAGCCAAACCCTACCACCAGAGACATCCACCCAGCTCACCCAGTGAGCTGTACAGAGATATAGCAGCCTTGACCGTGCTTACTAGTCCATGTATCGGTGGCAGATGGACTTTTTCCGGACACAGATGCAGAACCAAACCGCTGGAGATTTTAGATGACACTGGCCCGGCCAGGGCAGGGACGGCTTTGCGGGAAAAAGAAATGCCTCCCGGCATCTGGTACTGGAGGCAGGCAAGTGCCATGACGTTATGGAACTCATCTGTGTCCACCAGATGGAAATGCAACATTTCCAAGGCCAAAAGCCTGGCAATGCCGATATTCAGGCTTTTGGCTTTGGGATGGTTTTGGTTAAAGTGTTTCTTCTGCTCCCAAACCTGGTAGACAGAAGGCTGGGTGCTAGACTGGCGCTGTAAAGCGTTGCAGGTCAAACTGGTGGAAGGGGGAAAGGGGCCCAGGGGTGGTGGTGGTGGTACTCGGGCAAACGGTGTGTGGCACGGGTTTACTGAACCTTGCTCATACCGTGAAGGAAAAGGCAACAGAGGAACGCTTGGTCTTGGAAGTGGGGGGGAGCGGAGACAGAGGGTTAGTGACAGTGGTTGGAAGCCGGGAGGTGTGGCCTTTTTTGCCCAATGTTCCCTCCATTTCAACTCATGCATTCGCTGCATGTGACTAGATATGTTGGTGGTGGTTAAACACCTCTTCCGTCTACTGATGCGTTTACAGCAAAGGCGGTATATGACATCGCTGGGTGAATCAGAGGCTTTATCGAAAAAGGCCCAGGCTTGGGCATCAGAGCAGACAAAATCATCCTCTTTGGCCTTTTGATCTTTTGAAATGCTTTCTGACCGCAACTGCATTTTGTCATCAAAGAGGTCTTCAGAAAATGGATTATCCATAGTGGTGGGTACATGAGTTGACATTTGGGCTGCCTTCGCCTGGACGGATGCTGACAATATTTGTGGCCATGACTGGGAGGACAAGGAGGTAAGACTGCTGGATGCAGGTTGCATTAACCGCTGAAGAACAGATTGGCGACGATGTTCGTTACTGAGATTCACAGGGAAACCACCCATGATGACAGGCCTGACGTCCTGCAACCGACAAATCCGCTGGCTTGCGTGTTGTCGTAAGCACGGGAAAAGAGCCCCTTCTCTCGTACCTCTACCTCCATGTCCTACACCCTTCTTTGCTCGCTTACCACCTGCAGTTCGCTCCATGTTCAGAAATATAAAAATGTAAAAGGTATGGAAGAGTTTTTGACAGTCTGTTATTGGAAGACAGCAAATCACAGCTATTCTAAATCCCTCTAATTTCCAACAGCCAACTAGGATTAGAAACAGAATTGTTTCTAAACAAATAAACTGTGAAATGGTTCTGGTGGAAGAACCGTAAACACAAAAATCAACAGTTTTTCTTCCTTCAGTCCCTGAGATTTACAACTGCCCAGTTTGGACAGCAATTGATAGTTTTCAACAAACTAACATACAAATGCACGATTAGCGCCAAACTGAGACGCACTGAGTGAAATAGAAGTATTAAAAAGTTATATGGATTAATATGGCGGCCTTTGCACCCCTGACTACAGGCGAATTTACTATAAAATATGTATAACACAATTTGCGTACAACTGAGCTCTCAACGCAAACCAGACGCACGGACTGCAAAAAGATTATTTAAATGTTATTTGGATTAATATGGCGGCCTTCGCACCACTGAATACAGGTGCAATTTACTATGAAATATGTAAAACACAATTTGCGTACAACTGAGCTCTTTGTGGCAAACAGAAGCATGGACTTCAATAAAACTATTTAAAAGTTGTAGGGATAAGTTATGCCGGTTTTTGGGAACACTGACACGCAGTGATTGCAATAGAACTGAAAAAACAGAAGGGACAATTTCCGCTATCAGAGGTCTGCTGGCCAAAAAAGTGGTAAAAAACAATGCTTTTTCAATTCAAGGTCACAGAACACACTGAGCTGCACAATATCTCCCTTCCTTTCCAAAGCCCCTCCTCCTGCCGCCACCCACCCCCCCTCCGCAGCCGCGCGGCTGCACACACCAGTAGATATCTTTAAAACTTTTGCTAACTAATTAAGAAGTGAAACTCTCTAATCTAACTATATTCTAAGCTATAGCTAGGTGGATGGTTTCTTGTATTAGAAGAGACTATCTCTTAGAGCTGTTAGAACAGCTATTGGTTTTACCGCCGAGACGTCCTGCTGTGAAGTGTCATAGACAGAGAATGAGCTGAACAGGAAATGGAGTTGCATAGATAAAACGAGGTCACGTGATTTTGCAGCCAATGAGGTCAATACACCGCAAAGAGGTGACATTGTACATCCTCCTCCCCCCCTTCTATCCTCGGAGCTGATTGGCTGGCCGGCAAAATGACAGGAAACGCTGAAAATGGCGCGATAGTAATAGATTATCTGTAAGATTGTCACCTAAACTATCGTGTGATCGGAAATTTCCGATAAGCCTAAAAACTGTGCCGATTCCAACTTTTGGCGATAATATCGCTCATTCCTAGATTTTAGCACCAAAATCTGTAAAAAAATGTATGCAGACTGGATTCAGTCTTGACAGTCTTCTATGAATCAGCACTGATCTTTTCTCCTCTCACTGCTGGAGGTTTGTTACAGTTGAATCCAGTCTTCTATGAACTCCAGAGCAGCACAGATCTGTCTCCTTTCTATATTTAGGCACCGGGTACAATTGTGCTGTTTTCTGTAGCATGGAATCATGAATTGATGTATCACTGCCTCTTACTATGGACTTCCATTACCACTAAATCGCAAGTAACAAGCTGTTACAATTTAAGTCTTAAATGTATGAGACTTTTTAATAAATGTTTGATACTTTTGCAACTTTGTTATCTGCTATTGCTTATGGACTGTTTTCTGTAGAAGCAGCTGCAGTTACTGTGGAGCTGCTGGGTGTGCAGAGTGAAATGTTTCCGGCCCCTTATTCTGTGTGAGAGAGGCAGGAAGGCACACTCCCATGAATAGGACCAGGGGCCAGACAGAATGTAAATTAGTAGAGCCATCAGTCAATGAAATGAAAGGAGGTGGAATCTGGCCAGCACTGGGGAACAGTGTTTACACAAAACGAAGATAAGGGACACTGTGAAAACAAGACAGCTTTACAAATGACATCCAATTGCAAAGTTGCTTGATTTCACTGTCCCCTTATTCTGAAGACCATTTAATGAAATGATACAACCCCTTTAAAGCTTTTGCACTTAAGCTCAGAAGCTTCACCTACGCTCACGCCTCATTACACATATTGGCAGATATTACTGATTAGTGACTGTGAATGATAATTCCCAACAATCACTAAAATTTAGGGACCTTACGCTAAAAAAACAAAAGACCATAAGATAGTGCCGTGAAACTAGTGATAAGTCATAGAGACAGCTTATAACCCCCTACAATGACATGTCAGATTTGGGTAAACCTTTATTATAAAGCTATTAACCCAGTTTCCGTCAGAAAAATCTGCTACGTAAAATGTGGCGGTCATTCTTGGATTTCTGCTGTACATTTGACTGGTTTCTAATACGTAGATTTTATCATGTTGTAAAGATGCAAATTAGTTCCATCCAATAGGGCTAATCTGCAGTCTCTCACGTGTTCTGTTTTCCCAGCTGAATACGAGCAGCATGGACACATAAAAATCTGTAAAGTCACCATAAAGTTCAGTAATCATAAAAAAAACATGTGGATAAAGTTTCAAAACTACAGTTCCCGCCAGCACCTTATTTCTAAGCTGCGCGCCCGTGGCAGTTAGTGGCTGTGTGAAGGCTGTAATAGTGCGAACTGGGCATGCTCGACCAAAGAAGAGAAAAAGCATTAGATGGTCATAACCAGGGGCGCTGCTGGGGTCCTAAAACATCTGGGTCCTGGGCCCTCCGTGTTATGTTTTACTCAGTAGGGCTGCGTTCACACAGCATTTTTCACGCCACATTGTGAACTAAGGCATGTCTTTTTAAAGAGAAAAAACTTATGTTCCTGTCACTAATTTTATGAATATTCCTCATAGATCCTGTCCATCAACTCAGCAGACACTGCACAATGAAAATCAGCACTGACAAATTTGCTTTTCAAAAGTGCTCACGTATGTATGACCGTATAATACCTTAGAAATAACAGTCACCAAAAAATATGTAAGGGGTTGTAGTTATGCCTGTGATAGAAGTAGTTGCCATGGGAAACCAGGGAGAGCAGTGGCCTGGTTTTGGCAGCCAAATAGTTTACAGTTCAGAGAGAGTGACAGTTGGGACTATTAGGCTATGTTCACACGGCTTAAACTGAGGCGCATTTCGCCGTGTATTTCGCAGCGTACTGCGCTCAAATACGAGCAAAATGTGCCCGAGTCATTACGGTAATCCACAGTTCTCATAGAGAACTATGGATTACGCCTCCTCTCCCCGGGCGTACAATACGACGGACGGGGAGATAAGTGACATGTCAATTATTCACGGCGCTTACGCACTGCGAGTAATAATGATCTATGGGGCCGGTGGGCTGCCGGCCCCCTCACCCCGCCGAAGGACGCGCCGATCGGCCCGAAGTCCCGGCGTAATTGCGGGGCGTACTGTTAGCCGTGTGAACACAGCCTTAGGGTGAAGCCAATCAACAAGTTCAAGGGGTGGAGCTGGGCTGAGGAGAAGGTAGGCCAACTAAGTAGCAACCACTCAAGACACAGATATGAGGAGGAGCCTGAGTTAGGTAAGTCAGTGTGAGAAGAGAGAGAGAAAAAGAAGGTTCCAGAAGTGTGCAGAGTCAGTGAGACATCAAAGATATAGTCCACAGGAGGGGATGCTGGGCTCTGCCCAGGTCTGGGCGCAGAGTTATGTGCCCAGCATATAAATGGTTCTTTTGGTGAGAGAAGGAGATGGCCGGGGAAAGGATCTTCCTTCTCCACTCCTGAGGCGCGGCTAGAGAGAGGACATGAGAGAAGAAAATAAGTATTCCCTAGATTAAGGGTGGGCAATTTAATTTTCCCCTGGGGACGCATGAGAAAGTGGGATGGTTTTAAAGGGCCAGACTAATTTAAAAAAAAAAACACAGGGTGAACAGGGAAGAATTTGTTTTTGGGGTTTATTTTTGTGCCAATTTACTCTGTACTCTCAGTAAGGCAAGTATATACAGCTTCCATTTGGAACGCAGGTATATAAAACTCCCCTCAGTAAGACAGGTATATACATATATGTCCCCTCAGTCAGGCAGGTATATAGATCTATGTCCCCTCAGGCAGGCCAGTATATAGATATATGTTCCCTCAGGCAAGTATATAGATATATGTCCCATCAGTAAGGCAGGTATATAGATATATTCCCCCTCAGGCAGCCAGGTACATAGATATATGTCCCCTTAGGCAGGTATATAGAGATCACTCCCCTCTCAGTCAGGTATATAGAGATAGCTCCCCTCTCAGGCAGGTATATAGAGATAGCTCCCCTCTCAGGCAGGTATATAGAGATGGCTCTCCTCTCAGGCAGGTATATAGAGATAACTCTATTCTCAGGCAGATATACATAAAGCTCCCCTCGGGCAGGTAACTAAAATTAAAAATAATAACCCTACACTCACCTTACCTGCTTCCCAGCTGAGTGCGCTCCTCTTCAGTCTGACACTGCTGGCATGATGTCATCACGTCGCCAGCGCCAGGACGCTCTTCCGGCAGCTCCTCGGCCACATAGTCAATGACGGCTGTGTGGCTGAGGAGAGGCAGCGTCGCGATGAGATCACTTCATCACGTGGCTGCCCAGCCTACTACTGGGCATATCAATAATAGCGCTGACGGCCCGCTGCGGTCTCTCAGTGCTACTATTAGTATACCTGGGCATCATATGCCGCGGGCTGCATACGGCTACCTGGTGGGCCGGATACGGCCCATGGGCCGCACAATGCCCAGGTCTGCCCTAGATTCTGTCTGGGGACAGAGTGGAACAGAGACCCGAGACAGTATAGTAGTGACAGTGAATAGCAAAGAAAGAATAGTACGGATTCTGAGAGAGCTTGGTGTTAGCTTCCAGTGGCAGATGGAAGGGTAAAGGAGAGGCCCTTATCCAAAACGAACCATGGCAGGGATTGTTAGGGAATGGCCAAGATTGGCAGGAAGGGTGTAGGGTCCACCTGTTGAAGCCTTGTTTGTGTTTGGAGATCTGTGACCTTGTATACACCAAGTTTGCTGGGAGTAAAGACCAGGAGTCCTATTTATTAACCAGTTGTGGACATTTATTTATTAAGCGGCGACTTAGTACACAAGCATCACACCCATCCTCCATGGTACACCGCAATTCCCATTCTTGGGTATAAGAACCCACATACAGTGGAGTGCTTCACCAACACATGCACCATCCTCCATGTATGCATTACAACTTGGCGTGGTCGGCAGGATACAGCGACCGTTATGGATGGGGATGCGACGAGAGTTCTTCCCCCGGTGTCAATGGCACTGGCCCAGAGCGAAGTTCAGGGGGTCCCTATAATGCCCGCCCAAATGAGTTAAGTCCCTTTAACCCCTTAAGGACCCTGGACATATGAGTACGTCCCAGGGTCCCTAAGGGGCATTGCAGGGGGATCGCTCTGCGACCCCCCCGCACAGCCGCCGGATGTTAGCGGCTAATCGCGGCTAACACCCAGCCGTTACAGCAGGAATGGGCAGCGTCGCCCGCGCTGTTTAACCTTTCAGATGCCGCAGCAAAGATGGCCGCGGCGTCTGAAGTAGAGATGGTTGAATTTCTCAAAAATTCGGTTCGCCGACTTCGCCGAATTCTCCGATCAAATTTGTTTCGGTCCGAATTACTTTGCGTTAAAAAACAGCTATTTCCAGGCTACACAGAGCCTGTAGGGTGCTGTAGAATGTAGTGCCATGCTTAAATATGCAGAGGGAGCTTGGTTTGGTCTTCATACAATGCTGTGTTTTAGTATGACACGCACATGACTGCCGCTGCTATTAGAATCGCTTCACTATAAAATTCCCTGGGCACTTACGGGGGCAAAACTGACCAAATAACTGAAGCGGCAATGTAGCCTGATAAAGTCATGGCAGAACCAGCTGGAAAAAAACAAACTGAGAGCTAAGATCCTACCATAGCATCAAAGAACACAGTAGTAGGTTACCGGAGCTGCCACAGATCGCAGCACAGTAAGGGGACATCACAGCAGGAGTCACCCTGCGAGGCCACAGCATCCGGTGTCATCTACCTGCCATATGTTGACCACACACTAGGTCATACACTTTCTCCCAGATGACATCTGACAACCCCAGCCAAGAGTCGCTGGGTTTGTCACACTCAACCCCTAGTTGGCATGGCCCGGAGAAAGGTGAGGGGCCCCCACCTGTCCTCAACCCAACCCCTGTGCCGTTTGCTTCCCACACCCAGAAAACTACTATGTGCTTTTGGCCTCTGCGCACAAAACATGAGGAAAAAAATTTTTGAGGACAGTGGGCAGCAAAGAGGTGGGAAAGACATCCGCTGTTTCTTCCCAGAAGAGGCAAATAGTGATGAGGAGATTTTGCAAGGGGGTTATGTTAAGAGCGGTCAGGCTTTGTACAGCGACACCGTTGGGAGGACGGCGGTGACAGGCAAACACTAATTGATGTAGCCGATCGCACATGGAGCCGGGAGAAGCAGGCGAGGCGGGACAATTATTCTGGTGCCCTAAGTTAAACAAGGCATAAAGTGCCCCTGAAACGGAAAATTCAGTCCACTCCATGCCTCCTTGTGCCCCCTTTTCTCCCTGGGATGAAGTGTCGCCCTATGCGGTCACCTACCCTCGACTAACCATTGTCGCAGCCCTGGAAGCATTCCGTTATCTCTACATTAAGTTTTAGGTGACGGGAGGAGAAGAAGGAGGCTTTGGACGACAGACAATCTGGGATCTTGGACAGTAGAGACTTAATGTCTGGGCCGGAAATGTAAAGTTGGGTGTCATCAGCATACTGGTGGTTTTGAAAGCCATGTGATGCTATCAGCTGACCCAGACCAACAGTGTACAAGGGTTCATCATTATCATAGGGAGAAGAGAGCACAGCTTGCGTGTCAGGCAGTGGCGCAGCCCGTAAGTCCGGTTTGTGTGGCCGGGAGTCAGCAGGTGGCAAGGGTGCGAGGTTGGGAGCCAATGGACACGATTAAAAACAACCCACTTTGCAGGTCAAAGAAAGTAGCGGCAACGGGGCTCACCGGTCAGCGGCAAGTAACAGTCAGTCAGTGCGGAGCTTTGGTGCTAAAATACCTACTCGGCGGTGTGGGCCCGTTTTTTTGACGAGACACAATAGGAGGGTTTGAACATAACTATATGTGAATCTGTGGGCAGAAAAGTAAAAACGTGAAACCCGGGACCTAACGTTCGCCTCCACAGCCCTGCATATACATCATGCAGTGTCACCATATGTGTTTCAGATGGGGGTGGTCCATCCTTGTCCCACACAGCTGTAGCACCCAGTGGCACGCTTCCCCTTTCAGGCAGTCAAGGCTTCACCACCCTCTGCCGAAGACAACTCCTTTTCTATTATATCATCTACATGGTCCCAGAAGATACTACAGCTCCTCAGCATCATCGGTGCCTAGCAGTCGTTCACCGAGCACGATTGCCAAAAGACATGCCAGTATGCGGGTCTAGCAATCACTAAGTGCAGAAGATGAAACGTGCTCCCTGTCCACGTTGGGGTGGTACTGCCGTCCCCTCCCTTTTCATAAGTGGTGGACCTTGCACCATTCAAAGGAACTGGCTCAGGAAAACTTGGCATTCCACTTCAGCCATTTGTAACAACATGGTAAGTGGCTCCTATGGACACCGCAAGCTAGTGGGGGGTTTATAGCGGCCGCCAGGGAGCGGGGGTTTCTCTAAGTAAAGGTCCCCAGTATTTCACACCAGAGCCCGGTACGTCGCAAGGCAGGATGGAGTTTTCGGCGGGAAAAGGAAACGTCCTTCAAGACGCTACCCACTGGCATGCACTAGAATCGTTAAGCACGTAACTCCATAGTCAAAGGTCTGGAAAAAAAAGGTCAGGGCTGGTGGTGTAGAATTCGAGGGTCAGGTAATGTAGAAAAATAGCCGGCCGGAGTACCTTGGGACGACAGGAACTGATGATATGGGGGGAAATGATGAAAAAGGAATTTAAAATTATTAACGGGGAGAAATGTCATGAACCGAGGGGAAATTGATGAAACAGGAAAAAAAATATTAACAGGGGAAATCTATTGAACAGGGGGGAAATTGATGAACAAGAATAAATATATTAACAGGGGGGGGAGGGAAATTATTTGACAGGAAGGAATTGTAAACAAGAAATAAAATATATTATTCGGGGGGAAATTATTGACACAGAGAAGAGAAAAGGCCATATTAAACGATTTTCATGATCCAAGTGGACAGGATGATTCCCCATGGCGCGAAACGAAAGTAACATTTAAGGGAGGAAAAAAGCTTCAATCAGGTTGTCTCAAGTCTTACACCCATTTGCAAGACATTCTAAAAAAGGGCCAGGAAATTTGCATGCACTTCGCGTTTCTTACACCACCAATCACACACCCTCCTTAAGCTGCCAGCGGCACACCGGCCTACCCAATTAGGCTGATATGTGAAATTTTCCAATACGGTTGGTATTCAGCCCTTCCATATGTTGGAAGACATCTCTCTAGAAACAGAGAAAGGCAATTAATGGTTTATTGATGATCCAAGTGGACAGTGAGTAACACCCTGTGCCATTTTAATGTCGGCCAGTGGGCAGCTCGTATGAGTGACACCTGCCATTTTGCTCAGCACCTTTCATGCGGACATGCGTTATTTGTTCAGTCGCCAGGACTAGGGATCGATAACTGGTCATTCCAATGCTTCATGTTGTCACGGGACTGCGGTTTAGTAGATCCACTGGCCACCGCAAAGCGATGCCAATAGGCAGCCAGGGAGCGGAGATGTCAAAAGTAGGTCCCGGTTTTTCAACCAGAGCCCGCCGCAAAGCGTAAATGGACTTGCTGCGGCAGGAGTCTACCATGAGTCGCTAACCCTGCGCGACTAGATTGCGTGGTGGCAGCGAAGGCGAAGCGAGGGGTACCGAAATCGTTAAGGATCGAATACTCGTAGTCAAAGTCAATCCAACGGAGATAAGGGCAGGCGGCGGAGATTCGAGGTCAAGGTAACGTAGCAGAAAGGTCGGGGTACACGGGCAGACAGGAACTGATGAACAGGTTGGAAATTGATGAAACAGAGAATTAAATATTTTAACAGAGGGAAATTGGTTGGCATGATCTGAGTATTAAATATATTTAAATTGGGGAACTTGATGAACAGGAATAAATATTTTAACAGGGGGAATTGTATGAAACAGGGGGAAATTGAGTATGAACAGGAATAAAATATTAAGCAGGCGGAAATTATTGAAACAGGGGGGAAATTGATGAACAAGTATAAATATATTAACAGGGGGGAAATTGATTGAACAGGGGGAAATTTGATAAACAAGAAATAAAATTATTATCGGGGGGAGGAATTATTGAACAGAAGAAAGGCCCTAATATTAAACATTTTCATGATCCAAGTGGACAGGATGATTCCCCTAGGCGAACGAGAGAAAGTTAACATTACGGGAGGAGGAAATGCTCAATAGTTGTTCAAGTCTCTACACCCCATTTGCAAAGACATTCTAAAAAGGGCACAGGGAAAAACTTTTGCATGCCCACTTCAGCCGGTCTCTTACACCACCAATAACACCTCTCCTTAAGCTGCAGCGGAACCACGGCCTACCCCAACATAGGCTGATATGTGACATTTCCAAAACGGTTTGTTGGAATTCCAGCGTTCCATATGTTGGAAAATGACTCTATGAACTGAGAAAGGCTATTAATGGTCTATATTGATGATCCAAAGAGGACAGGAGTAACCCCCCTGTGCAATTTTATGTCGGCCAGTGGCAGCTCAATGCGTGACACCTGCCATTTTCTCATGGCCCTTTCAGCAGACATGCGTTATTTGTCAGTCGCCCCCAGGACTTAACGGGATGACTAAGTCATTCCACTGCTTCTTTGTTTGTCACGGACAGCGCCGGTAAGTGGATCCAACGGGACCACCGCAGCGATTGCCATTTGCCACGCCTCAGGGGAGCGGGATTGTAAGTAAAGGTCGGTTCTTCACCACGAGCCCGCGCAAAAAGCGTTTAATGGACTTGCTGCGCAGGAGGGGGTCTACCAGGTCGCTACCTGGCCAGCGACTTAGATTGCCTGGTGGCAGCCGAAGGGCCGCGAAGCTCAGGTACCGAAATCGTAAAGATGGAAAAAACTTCAATAGTCAAAGTCAAGCCAAACGGGGTCAGGGCAGGCGGGGAGCATTCGAGGGTCACGGCTAACGTAGCAGACAAGGTGGGTTATCACGGGCAGACAGGAAACTGCTAATTGAAAACACGGTGGAAATTGAGAACAGGGATAAATATATTAACGAGGGAATTTGATGGAACTGGAATATTATTTAATATATTAAAAGGGGGAAAATGATTGAACCACGGAATAATAAACATCATATTAACAGGGGGAAAAATTACATTGAAACAGGGGGAAAATTGAAATGATAGGTAAAACCAAGGGAGAGACCCTCCCCTTTTCCCAACCGGTAAAGGAGGAGACGGCTTCCTCTTTTATCTCCAACGGTAAAGGGGGCCGGCCTCCCCTTATTTCATACAAGTAAACAGGGGGATTGGCCTCCCTTTTTCCACGGTTTTAACAGGAGGAGGGCTCCATCTTTTTACACCGGCGCGGTAACAGGGGGAAGGGCCCTCCCCTTTTCATACAAAGCCAGATTTGACAGGCATTTGCTTTTGCTTTTTTTTTTGTTCTGTTCCCATTCACCACAGTTTTTGTACTGAATTCAACCAACAATGGCACCCCAGTTGCAAAATAAGCACTCTTAAAACATTATCTGTATTAATGGTCTTCTTCACGTTCATGTTCCTTAGGCTGCTCATTTGAACAAAATGCGGGTGTAATGCAGAGAAGATAACTGGAATTCGAAACCAACACGTTTATAACTTCATGAGTCTGTTTGATCGTCACTGACTGTTCCCCTCCTCCCATCGGTCTTGGTATGCGAGGCTTACCGCTCGCCAAAAATCCTTCCACATGGCTACTCTCCAATATCATAACTGCAAGAGCAGTGGATGTCTGCCCCAACTCTTTGTTGCCAAGTGCTGCATGATGTCCCTCAAATTGTTCGTCATGGCTAATAGTGGCACTGGAGCCCAGACCACATAGTAGATTCTGGGTTGAGGGAAACCGGATGGGAGAGTGGGGAGGTTGAGGACAGGTGAGGGCCGCTGACTCGCTCAAGGGCCATGACAACTAAGGGTTGTGTCTGACGTTCCCCACCGACTACTTGGCTGGGGTCTGTCAGATGTCATCTGGGAGGGGAAGTGGCAACATGACATAACTAGTCAACCAATCAAGAACCATTGGTTGCCTGCAACAAACACACGGCGCTAGATGGACAACCGGCAGTTTCTCGGCCACACCGTGTGACCCCCTACTTGCAACGTGCCATACTGTGCTGCGACTGGGCTTGCTCCGGAATGTGTTGTGTCACTGCAACTCGCATGTGAAGAGCCTGCCACCTCTTGTTCGACATCTACTGTTTGTTCTAAAAAGTACAAGACTCTGTAAAGGAAGAAGATATTGTTATATGATAAATACCACACCTAGTATTTGACCAAATGAACCACTAACAAGCTTGGGTAACCCCTTGATATAATTTGCGCTCACCAATAGGCCAGTGGAGGACAAAAATTTACTTGTATGTGTGCCATTTAAAACACAATGTGAAATTTTTAATCGAATATTAAATGCAACAAACGGAGGACCTTAATTAACCTTCGGATATGAATTATGTACAGCCAAAATTTCTTTCTTTGGCGCTTGAAAAAAAAACCTTTCTTTTAATGCAAAAACTACAAACTGCAGAAAAAACTTAGTTAACCCCTTTGGATTGTAAATTCGCGCAAAAAGAAATGTGCTGCAAAAAAAAGCTACCAGCTTTGTTAGCGTGTTAAATCGGAACCGTTGTATTCCTACTGAAAGGAGCAACAACAGAGATAAAAACGACATTCTTAATTAAACTTACGGGATAATGAAGTATGCTACAGACAAAAAATTTCTTCTTTGCGTTGAAAAAAACCTTTTTTTCTCACTGACTCAACTGCAGAAAATACCTCAGGTTTTAACCCCATTGGATGTAAATTGCGCACAAAAAGAATGTGCTGCCAAAAATTACCAGCTTTGTAGTGTCGTTAAAACGACGTTGTATTTTACGGGATCACAACAGCAGAATAAATGCGCTTACTTAACCCTTTTCTTTTCGTTGATACACAACAGCAGAAAAACGCTTAATTAATTCTTGGATCTAAATTGCGCAAAAGAAATGAGCAGCCAAAAATTAAGTGGTATTTGGGTAAGATAACCCTTGGATAATCAATGTGCTCAAGAACTGAGCAGATAGCATTAAAATGTATATGCAGCTGAATTGGACGCACACTGGACTTCAATTCCAATACCCCACAAAATCAAAATGTAAGAGAAGCAGTCTCTGAGACAAGCTGTGACACCCCCAAAAAAATTGCTGTATAAAAGTTAGTTCTTTAGAGTGAGATCTCACCAGCAGCAGCAGCTTCACAGCACAGTAAGAGCAGTGTGAACTGACAGCGTCGCGCCCGGACTTATATAGGGCGGTGACGTCACAGAATCCCGCCGGTCTCTGATTGGTACAGTCTAATCATTGTCTATGCAATGCATTAGACTGTATTAATGATCGCGCCCCCTAGTGGTCAAGCACCATATGGGAACTCAATGTTACAGTAAAAAAAAAAGAAATAAAGTTTTAAAGTATACAAAAAAGTATTAAAAGTTCAAATCACCCCTCTTTCCCCATTTTACAAATAAAAACAATAAAATAATTAAAAAGTTGACATATTTGGTATCGCGGCATCCAAAAAAAAATACATCTATTAAAATATGAAATCATTTACCCCTCGTGAACACCAAAAAAAAAAAAAAAAATTTCCAAAGCCCAAAATTGCTTTTTTTTGGTTTTTTATTTCACTTAAAAAATGGAATAAAATGATCAAAAATCGCATCATTCCCAAATGGAGCGATAAAAAGTACACTTCAGCCCGCAAAAAATGCGCCTTTTTTTTTTGTAGGGTTTAAAAAAAATTTTTATTTAAAAATGGCCCCCTTTTGGGGGTTTGCAAAAGTCAAACAAAAAAAAAAAGCTTGAAATTTTTTTACGGTACCAAAACTGACGGAAACCCTACATGTTTTTTGGGGATGGTATCAACCTGTAAATCAATAACACATCATATTTACCGAATTTTAAATGCCTAAAAGCAAAACCCCCCGCAAAATGGAGCAAATAGTTTTTTTCACAATTTGTTCCATTTAAATTTTTTTTTGCGGTTTCCCAGTATGTTCTTAGTAAAGTAAAAACCCCATTAGAAAAAAACTTGCCCCACAAAAAAAAAAGCCCTCAATTTTATGTAGGTAAAAAAAAAAAAAAAATTATGGCTCTGGAGACGAGGGGGGAAAAAAAAAACGAATGTGTCAACAAAAAAACGCGGGCCCTTTAAGGGGTTAAGGCTGCATTGAACCCTTTCCCCCCAAATTTGATAAAAAAAAAAACATGACGCTGCGGACTGGACAGAAAGGGTGCATGCACAGTTAAAATATCCCCTTAGCTCGGAATTGGGGACAGAGATGCTTGGGGGTTTTTTAAAAGGGACTTGGGCGGAAGTGATGGTGCGGAGAGCCCGAAAAATGGACAGCTGGAGAATTTATTTCACTGCGGAAGGAGTGTAGGGGGGTGTCCAAAGTGGGCTTCTGCGAAAGTACTTCTTCACCGGCCATAAAGAGGGCGAGCCCCTTATGCAGTACTTAATGCACAAGGAAATGTTGAATGAAATAAGGGGGGCGAGATCCAGTGGGCATGGGGGCCTTCCCCGGGAAGTGGATAGATTCTAAGGTCGTTCTTGCGGACTTTCAAAGCCTTATGGGACAAAATGCAAGAGATGAATTTTAATGACGACTACCTGAGTTTTATAAATTTTTCTTTTCTGCCATAGGGAGGGAAGAAGAACTCATGCCCGTAATGGTAAAGGCTGGGATAGAGGGACAGCCTCACTGTGTTTACTCAGTAAAATCATGTGTGTGATTTATAATTGTAAAGTATTTTGTTGCATTCTGCTGTTTGGCCACAAGTGGAAAAGTTTCCCGGTTTTGGGTAGCAATGAGAGTTTTTGAAACTGTCACGGGCCCGCAGCAATTTTGAAAGGGAGCAGGGGAAGGCCGAGAGATCAGGGGAGGACAAGTGGGCGAGGGTCGACCACTTTTCCCCGACATTTAAACCCCGAATATGAGCTGCTTTAAGAGAGAAGAGAGAGGATTTTTTCTTCTACATGGATACGTTGTAAAAAATTCCAGAACGGGAAAGGGAAAACTCTTAGAGCTGAGAAGGCGACTGGCCCACAATGAGGATCTTCACCCAAAGCGTTAACCCAGCCTCAAGATAACCCCGAACAAAAGCCCCGCACGCCAACGAACCCAGGATTTTTTTCGGCCCGTAGTTGTAGTTAGGGCAGGGTTTTGGGTTTAGGCCATAAATGTTAATCCAAAAACGCCCCCGATTCAGACTTTGTAGGGGGCTTGTTTTAGCACTGTTATTTAGCGAGGTTCGCCTGTGATAGAATTTGCATTAAAAACGGGGGGTAGGGGTAGAGTGGGTTTAAATTGTAAGTGCTGTGCTGACCGCAAGTGGCCTTTTGAAAGGCACACAACGATTATTGTTGAGGGATTATTATCGAAAAAGTTTTTAAAAGGCCGGTTTTTCGTTGATAGATTTTTTTGATCACGAATAATTTAGGTTAAATCGTGCATAATCTTTATACGCGCCCTTTTCAGGTTCCCGTCATTTTGGCGGCCAGAAATCAGTTACAGAAAAGAGCAGGGGTGTGGATGTGTGTGCGACGTCAGACTGGTGGTATGGTTGCGATTGGCTGGGAAAATCACATGACTCGTTTTCTAGAACACCCTTTGTTATGATCGTGTTGTTTAGGGGTGGGTGGAACCCGGGGTTAAGCAGGGGGGGAGCCGAGACGGCCAGGGGCAGAGCCTCTCACCACTGTGTGATGTGAATTTCCTGACTCTTGTGGGTGCAAAGGGACGAGTCAGGAACTTCGTGATAGCGCCCGGGGCCCCTCCCCCCCCCTAATCCCGACACCCAGGGGGAGTCTCCCTGCCTCCCCCGCAGGTCTTATTAAACCCCGAGCTGAGTGCGTCCGGGGAGACACATAAAGATCGTCAGCCCGAGGGACACAGCGCGCCGAGATTTAATTCGGGGCAAGGCAGGGCTTTAGGGCTTTTGGGCCCCCAAAAATTACTGCCTGCGACGCCCTGCCCTTTTTTTATAGTATACATTTCAAAACGTGTTTTTTTCCTTTGGGGGAGGCCCCGCTGTGTTTATAGAGCCACCCTTTCAGTTAAATTTGAAACCCCGCAACTTTGTTTTAAAACAGGGAATTGATAGGTGCCAAAAAAAAACCTTATTATTATCA
>JAODAL010066678.1:0-17652 GCA_025379985.1 Phyllomedusa bahiana
TTCTGCCCAATATAGGAATTTTCAATAGAAACTGTTAATAATAAAGATATTGCAGTACAATGTCTACACTAAGTCTTGGTGAACTTTACCCAGTGTTCTTTTATAGAGCTTGTCTGTGTTTGCCCGCGGGGGCCCTCCCCCGCTCCCCGTGATTTTCAGCGGTAGATGCTCCTTTAAAATTTTTCTACCTAACTAAATAAATCTTCCAATCTCTAATCTACTAAATTGTAAGGATCACAGCTAATAGTAGAGGTTTCTCTGTGCAGAAATAGAATAATTTCGCTGAGCTGTTTGGCCACAGGCAGAGCGCACATCCTACTCCTATGAGAAGCTGAGAGACACTGAGGCTGAACAGGAAACGCTGTTCTATGTAATACGAGGTCATGTGATTTTTCCAGCCAATCGCAACCATACACATCCAGTTCATGACGTCGCACACACATCTCACCCTGCTCTATTCTGTAATCTGATTTGCTGGCCGCCAAAATTACAGGAAGCGCGAAAATGGCGCGATTTAATAGATGATGCACAGATTTTAGCCTTAATTATCGCATGATCTAAAAATTTCGATCACCATAAAAATCTTGCCGATTTCAACTTTGTCGATAATAATCGCTCAACACTAGTCATTTCAAGTTCCATAAAAATTGGAATAAATTTAATCCAAAAAGTCGCATGCATTTCAAACTGGTACCAACAAAATGTAGACTTCAGCCTGCAAAAAATACACCCTCACTCAAGTCCTTAGGTGTTAGTACAAAAAAGTTATTGGTCGCTGAAAATAGCGCCGCGGCACAAATGTCATGAATAGAAAATGTTTGGAATTTTTTTACAGTACCAAACATAATTAAAACCGTACATGTTTGGCACTGCCAGATGTGTATCAACCAGTAGAATACAGATAACATCATTTTTACCGAAGATTCAGCGCCGTAAAAGCGAAACACCCGCAAACAGGGTGCAAGTACGTTTTTTTTCACATTTTGCCCCAGATTTTTTTTTTCTCTGCAGTTTCCCAGTATTTTCTCTTGTAATATGAAAAACACCATTAGAAAGTCCCTAAAAGCCCTCATATGTCTATGTAGATGGAAAAATAAAAAAAGTTATGGCTTTCAGAAAACGAGGAGGAAAAAAACGTAGAGCCATATTATTATGACCGTCAGTCAGGAAGGGGTTAAGGAATCAGGAGCTCTACCTTGTATTTGTCATTAAGCTGAAGCCCAGCTGGCTTATGCAATGAATGAATCACTCAAAACACAAACCAAGTTTTGACTGGTTAACCAAGAAGTAAGAAAATTAAAAGTTTTGCATTGGTTTATTCAGTCTTCGCTTGTCCTGTAAAGCAATGAATGTTTTGGCAGAGTCTAAAATGATGCATCCAAATAAAAGGAATTCTGCAATGAAGACTGAGTTCAAATTACTTAGTCAAGATGATATATTTGGCAAGATAGCAGCACTTCGACACCTGGATGTTAAATTAGTGAATTGTGTAGGTCATTAGGGTATGTTCACACAAGGTATTGTGGCGTGTACCTGTGCACGGGCAATACGCCTGCTATGGAAACTACGTGCTGGTTAGTGTGTATTTGTACTCTTTTTACAGACGCACAGTATGCGTTGGGGAATTTGGCAGGTTATCATAGGACTCAATGAGAGCTATGATTTTACCGTATTTGTGGGGCGTACTTCGGGTTCATTGCAGTGCAATTACGCGCCAAAGTACGCCCCGAACATACATCATGTGAACATACCCTTAGGTTTGGGGTAATACCAAATATTTCTAATTTTTTTTTCAATCTTAAAAACAAAGGCAATAAACCTATCCACACACTTCTGCCTACAAATTAGAATATTACATAGAAAAAGTAAGTAATATACATTATTATAGGAGGTAAAAGAGGTGAAAATTAGCATCTGTAGCTCATTGTAGACTGTGGGAAGAAGAGTAGAATACTGATCATAAATATTAAACTGTGCAGCACATGGACTACAAGAGCAGAAAGGGAAAAAACTGTGTAAGTACATGATGATATACCTAAGACAGTGACATGGGAGAGGCCAAATTTCAGCTGATAGGTTCCTGAATTGCAGATGTTGAAGTTTGTAGTGAATGAGACATAAGGGATGATTGATTCCGTGAACCTTTTGAAATGTGTCCGGCAATTTCTATAAATAAAAATTAACCATTCATATGATATTATAGTATGGAATACTCTTTTCCAAGTGGAACATGTGGGAGGTCATCTGTCCATGCCTTGCAGAGTGATGGCTTGCCTTGCTAAAAACAAAATGTGTGCATGATATGTTCAAAGGATTGAAGAATTACACAAGTCAGATTTGGTAAAAGTCAGCTGATAAAATTAAACAGAAAATTTCATATCATATTACAAAAATCTAGGTGAACAAGGGCAACATGGGAACTTGAAGATTGGATCATCTGATGTAGCCTAGGTTTTAGTAAGAACTGAATAAACTTGTTGTTGATGGACACTGAGCCACAGAGATGAGATTCCATTAAGGCATTGCAAGTTTTATCAATAGGGAAAGATATTAATGACATCCACTTGTCTATAACTGAAATGTTGGATGATTGGGGGTATTAACATGAAAAGTAAAGCACCTAGTGGAAAAAACACAATACACATTTATAAGGGAGCTTTTAAGCAGGAAAAATAACCCAACATCTATTGGAGAAAACACCACAAATTGTCCACAGCATGCAGCTTTTTGGAAAAGGTTGCCGCTGTCTCAAAAATGCCACATCTGATTCAGTCAAATTCAACCCTAATCTCAGTGCTTTTATTGAGGTTTACCAGAGTTGATTTTTGCCAAAAAATTCTAACAAAAAATTACTGCAATTCTAACCTTAAAGGGGTTGTCTCGCTACAATGATTGGGTTTTAATTTAAAGATCTTTAAAAAACAAGCAGCTTTGCAATTAATGTTCATACAAATGTCCTACTGTTTTTGAGCTAGCCCTGTTAGTATTACTACATCAGCTCCTCAAATCTTATAGTAGCTGACCTGTTGATCCTTATCTTACTGGCTGTCAGGTCTGAATGACTAAATCACCTTTGAAGACAGGTCAGAGCAGAGAGCCCCTCCCGCACAGAATGCTTCTGGGATGGAAGGAGGGGGGAGGGAGGACTCTGGCGTCTGTGTCCATGCAGCCTGGATCACCCTGTGTGTCCCTGCTTCCTCCTGCTCTCTACACAGATAGATGTGACAGCAGTGACCCTGTCTGTTACTAGAATCATGATATGTCTTTGGAAACTGTGACTATACTAATACTGTACAGATCAGGCATGTGAATTTCTTTATGCTCTCCTGTATTAGTGAGACATCCTAGTATAGTCACACTTCCCTTGTTGTTGCTGGAGCTGTGGAGACTTGTAAGCTAAGCAGGGGATAATAGGAAAACATGCTCCTCTTGCTCTATTAGCATACACAGCAGCTTCACATTCCTCTCTACACTCATAGATCAGCCCTCTCCTGTAACCGACCTCGGCAGGCACACACAGGGTGAACTCTGAGAGCAAACCCCTCCCCCCCCCACCTGTATAGAAGTTACGTAGCTGCCTGTGTGGGTGATGGGGAGGGGGGAGAGGGAGCAGAACAGACAGACCAAGAAGGCCCCCCATTTCAACTTACCAGGGACACTGACAGGCTGAAAGCTCGTAATGAGACAACTCCTTTAAGTATTAAGAATGGTAAGGGATGTTTAATTGGTTTTAGGGGCTTAACTTCCAGGTCATTTTCCTGACCAATGGCACTTCTGGTTATTTCAACATAGGTCAAATATTATGGTTACTAGAAGTATTATGCCCCAAGTCACTCTTGCTTTTTATAACATTGGGTCTATAGTGGAGTCACTGGAAATGACGTCACACAAGATGTTATACTGGAAATTAGGCTGCAACCTAATCCTCGTACTGGTAAGTTAACATCCCAAACACTTTTAAACAATCGGAATCCAAACTCAGGGTTGTGGTTAAAGGAGTTCTCCAGGACTATATTTTCATTTGTTATAGGTCTCACAACTGTATTATATTAAACTTTGTAATTCATACCTATTTTTTTCCACCTGTTCTGCTGTGCAGAACCAGCCAAAGAGCCCTGATCTCCCCTTCCCCCTAACCCCTGAAAACCATATGACATTCATTGTGCATGTGGCCTCACTGAACATCATAGCACACTCATATGTGTGATTTGAAGACAGGCTTAGCTCAGGAACACTCCTCTGCGATGGGCGTGACCTGAGCAGAGCAGGATCTGGTCACTCTGGTCAGCCTATAGTTTGAAAGTGAACAGAAGTAATTACATTAGAGTACTTACAGGGGAGGGGAAACTGTCTGTTTATCTTTGAGTCCTGCTGGCAAAACTTACCAACAGTAATGGGAGCAGAGTACAGCAGTTCAGAGTTGGGGGATTGTGCACTGCTATCATGAAAATGATGACTGCAGCTTTGTACAGATTATACAGTAACTCATGAGTCCTAATTATTCTAATTTTCATGACAGCAAGTACAGTTCTGGGGGGATTATAAACTTGGAGGTAAGTCCTAGATTGCAATGCAGTCTGGGAGTTGTAGGAAAGATATGCTGGAGAACTACTGACACTCCCACAAGCAGAAAGTTTCACTTCAAAGAGTGGATCTTTATAAATGAATAAGGAGGCAAAAGAAAAAAAGAAATACATGAAGGTAGTGGAATAGCTTTATATTTCGACATAAATTCTGTTTATAGTGTTATTTGAAATATTTAAACTCGCAGAAAACCCCTTTAACGTTATAGTTAAGGACAGGGTGAGTGAAAAAACAAATCTGATTGGAACCTTTGTTGAACCAGGTAAGGCCCCATTGGAGTGACACTACTGTATGGCAATGTATGGAGACCACATGGCTTCACAGTTTAGAACCGCCATTCACTGCACTATAGACTCCTTTGGCTGCTGTATATTCTTCTCAACAAGTAATGCTTCCACACATATGGAGTCTAATGGAGCATGACACATTTTTTTTTCTGTTGGAATAATACATAGTACTGGAAAACCTATATATACCTCCTTATGAAACTGAAGACATATGGAGGTACAATAGAGTATGTGTGAACCTCTATGGCAACCCTATTACATTTCCATGTAAATAATAGCCCTAATATGTCTGTATGCATGAGGCCTAAATTTGTGTTACTCATGTTGGACTTTATATTTTAACATTTCAGGGAGTAAAAAACAGCAGCAGAGTGCGAGGATTCTGGGAATCTCCTTCATTTGCGGAATTGTGCAATTGGACCTCTGAACCAGCAGCCAGTAGGCGACACTGGTATAAAACACCTATACTGGAGTGAAAGCAAGCTTTCTTTCCCGTCTTGTAAAAACTGAATGTAACAAGCAAGTGTAGCCAATTAGCAGAAGCTAAAACAAAAATGTATAGTCTTAAACAGATGGGGCTTTGTGTGTGGTGATTATTGCTCGCAATTGATCCAGCATGATTTACTCTTACCTGTGTTGTCTTTGAGTGTTCGGAGAAGTGTGTATGTGAATACATTATTTGTTTAATTGTCTTGTCTGATTGCGTTTTGTGCTTGTGGTTACTTTGCAGAGCAGTAAATTATGCTCTTACCTCATCAGGTCGGTCCCTGACTATATTTAGCAGAGCCTTGCATTGAACACTATTAAATCACTGCTGCTTTAAGTGAAGTGCTTTTTGTGTGGAGCTCTCTGTTATTAGAGATGGATTAACACGTGTAGTAATTCCACATTAACCAGATTTGTTTCTAAATCTCCCCCTATTTGATTATTTATTATTTGCCATTAGCGTACCTTCATAGGTCATAAAGGTATGAGTTGGGGATTTGAAAGAGATATTTTCATGTTTCTAGAGTAAATGCTCTAAAAATTATCACTTTATTGCGAGAAAATGAGAATTTTATGTGTTGGTAAAATTCAGTTCATACATATGTACTTTATGAAGGTATGTATTCATGTAAAGATTCATATTATAAGAATATTGTCTTGGACTCAATTGCATAGCTTGATCAGTACTTTGCTCCAGTATTTGTAACACCTATCACAAAAAAAGGTCTACCAGATAACCATATAAAATCACATACTTTATTAGGTAATACAAAATACATGCTAAAATAATTTAAAAGGTGACAATGAAACTACACAAAAGCATGACACCAGCCCTTACCATCTATATTCAATGAGCTCCAATAAAGAGAAGGGTATCCCCATAGTAATACATATTTCATTAGTAAACATTACACATATTCAATCATACATGAAGACAATATATACCCGACCTTATTTGGGAGACGTAATAGAAAATGAGACCCAAAAAGTGGCTGGTGGGAAGGTGGAGTCACGCGCCCCAACGCGCGTTTCGCAGTGCACTTTGTCCGGGGGTAGATGATGAGGGCTTTTGTCATGCTTTTGTGTAGTTTCATTATCACCTTTTAATTTATTTTAGCATGTATTTTGTATTACCTAATAAAGTATGTGATTTTATATGGTTATCTGATAGACCTTGTTTGTGAGAGGTGTTGGTGCTTTGCTATAGGTCTGTTTGGCTACTATTTATATAGCCCTGTTTATTCTATAGGTGTTTAATCCCAGTATTTGTAAGCCAAAACATAAACAGAAAAAAAGCCATAGAATTTTGTTCACACTGAATAAATTCTGATGTGGATTTCATGTCAAAATCTACACTGATTCTGCGTAGAAGCATAGGGCTGCGCCAGTATTCTGGTGACCTTTCAGCCCAAAAACAGGGGCAGCCCTGTTCTCTAGATTTATAATCAGGCACAGCCCAAAATTAGGAGCGTTATGAGGTGACCGTGGCACCTTGTAATGTGCTTGAGATCGGTGACGTTCTGGGGGCCTGTCGCACTAGAACCGTATGATTCTATACATTTATAGTAGGAGGACGGCAAAACTGGGTGCATTACTGCTGGAACAGCTAGACCAAGTTAAAAGTGGTTTACCCCTTACTTACAGGGGAGGGGGAAATGTCTGTTTATCTTTGAGTCCTGCTGGCAAAACTTACTAACATTAATGGGAGCAGAGGACAGCAGTTCAGAGTTGGGGGATTGTGCACTGCTATCATGAAAATGATGACTGCAGCTTTGTTCAGATTATAAGGCGACCGTGGCACTTTGTAATGCGCCTGAGATCGGGTACGTTCTGGGGGCCTGTCGCACTAGAACCGTATGATTCTATACATTTATAGTAGGAGGACGGCAAAACTGGGTGCATTACTGCTGTAACAGGTAGACCAAGTTAAAAGTGGTTTACCTGAGCCTGATTTTACGTTTTAGAGCTAGAAAGTTCCTAATCTATGACCCACAGTAGAACAAGCTCATAGATTCAGGCGCATTCTACACTACTAATGCACGCAAAAAAATGCCGTCTGAGAGCCAAAATACATACATGTTGCCCATAGTGTTATATTCAATGGGACATCCAATTTGTTTATCAAATGAGTAATCAATTATTGTGTTTGAAGTCCTGCAGATTCTAAACAAAGTAACTGATTACTCATTTGTAGCATCTTGCAAAACATTTTAGATAACTGAAAGGAGCTTGCTGGTAATAAAGGCAGTTTTGGTTTTCCTTAACAAGTAAACTTTTATTAATCAAGAAAATATAGTGCATTCCACAGTAAAAATATATACAATACATTAAAAAAAAACAAGTATTGCAATATCAATATAAACTGAGTATACAAAACATGGAGATCAGTCATGGAATTGCATATTCATAAAGTGAGTATTAAAGAATGAAAGACGTACACCAGGATTCTTAAAATAAACAAATGAAGAAACTGGCAATAGTAAAGTAAATATGCAATATAAGAAACAATGGAGGAAAAAAAAATGGGGGAGTAAATTAAATTTCGCAGATAAATTATTAAGATGAAGAAGACATAATAAAGACAGTATAATTGCTGCACAGTGCTGCAACTGGAAAACGCACCAAAACCTCCACAAAACCACAGCGTATGAAAGCACCCTATGTTCACATGGGGTAATTTCAGTGCGTATTTGTGCTCTAGTATGAGCGACATGCGCGACGAAATTACGATAATCCATAGTTCTCTATGAGAACTGTGGATTACGCCTCCTCTCCCGACTCGTACATTACGATCGTATTGTACGTGCGGGGAGATAAGTGTCAATTACTTGCTGCGAATATGCGCCATGAGTAATGCATGTCAATGGGGCCGGCGGGCTGCCCCCCCCTCGTGCTTTTGGAGTATGCACATATCAGCGCGACTTCTAAAGCACCAGGCATAATTGCGGCTGTACTGTACGCGCCACAATTACGCTGTGTGAACATAGCCTAAGGGTATGTTCACATGGCTTTAAAATTTTGCGTATTTTGGTGCGCATTTTGTCACGTATTGCGCTTTATACGTGCTGAATTGCATGCTGCCATTACGGTAATTCATAGCTTTCTTATATATCTATGGATTCCAATCGCCTAAATTGCGGTTTTTTGGTCATTTCATATCCTATAAAAATTAGAATAAAAATGATCGAAAAAGTCCCATGCATTCCAAACTGCTAGCAGTATAAAGTACACTTTAGTCCGCACATCCGTAGGTGTTAGCACAAAAAGGTTATGGCGCCGCGGCGCAAACATCAAAAATAGAAAATGTTTGGAATTTTTTTACGGTACCAGAACATAATGGAAACAGTACATGTTTGGTATTGCCGGATTCATATCCACCTGTAGAACACAGATAATACATAATTTTTACCGAAGATTGAACACTACAGTATAAAAGCAAAACTTCTGCAAACATGGCTAAAGTACTTTTTTTTCACATTTTGCCCAACTTCGAATTTTTTTGCAGTTTCCAAATATATTCTATGGTAATATGAATAATACCATTAGAAAGTGCATCTTGTCCCGCAAAATAAAAGTCCTCATATGTCTATGTAGGTGGAAAAATGAAAAAAATTACAGTTTTCAGAAGGCGAAGAGGAAGAAAATGAAACCCATATTATTATGACCGTCTGTCAGAAAGGGGTTAACTGGGCATTCATACTACCAACACAAAGTTAAATCCAGCGTGGTTCGCTAAAAGCAGTTTTCTTATTGAAGATATACCATAAACAGCATAAAAGGTGTAGAAACTAAGATTACGCTTACTCATTTCAAATCTTAAAAGTTTCTTTTTATGGTATATCTTCAATAAAGGAGACTGCCTTTAGTGAACCACGCTGGATTTAACTTTGTGTCGGAAGTATGAATGGACTGCAGGCCGTTGGGGAAGCTGAACGAAATGTGTGAGCAGTAGAGGCGAAACGCTAATTGGAAGTTTTATAAAAGTAAATAAAAGGGTGAGCTAATCATCTTTTATATTATATAGTTGTTAACTGGGCATGGTGTGTGTTCCCCAGCTATCGTAGCCCTACCACCACCAGGCTTGCAGCATAGTGTCACAACCCATATTTCTTCTAGTACTCTCTTTGTCTCTCTCTCTGCTTTCTTGTACTGTACCATATTCTCTTCCTCTCTGTTTCTATATATCTTTTCTTCTCTTGTGAGTTATGCTGTACCAAGTGTAATGGGCAGCCAGTGCTTGATCCACAGCCGGCTTGTGGCCAAGAGATCTCCTCTACTGGAGCTAACAAACTGAATGTCAGGGCTGGGCAGCGCTCGGCTATCCTGGAGGAAGAGTCTGCAGCAGCTGATCAGCGACCCCACCCAGATAGACCGTCTGCTGTGAGCTGTGTGAGTGACAGAAGCCCAGCCACTCCTGACATGAGGCGAGTCGCACCAGCCAATGGGAGGACCCGGAGGCCGCTCCAATCAGCTACAGGGGGCGGTATCTGGGGATCACATTTACACGCCCTGCTAGCTGAGTGCTGCGCCTGCAATATTCTCCTGGCTGCCTTGCTACCTGTGCTATTGCTTTGTTGTTTGCTTAACCTGTGTACCTGACCTGGCTTGTTCCCCTTTGACCCCGGGCATGTCTTTTGATTTTGTACCTCGCTCCCGTTCGTGTTTGACCTCGGTTGTTTACGTTTATCCCTCTGGTTTGATTGTGGCTTGGCGTTCCTGATTTGGTTTGACCGGAACTGTCTGACTATTCTTCCTTCTGACGGCCCCAGCCTTTAGCAGCGCAGGGACTGTCGCCCAGTTGCCGCCTGCCGCCTAGGGCAGCACGTCAAGTAGGCAGGGACAGTGGGCTGGGTTCCAGTCAGGGCTCACTGTACCTCCCTTGACATGACATTATGCGGGCCCGAACCCGTTTATATTTTACCCCACTATGAACCCCATGACAGCTATGGTAGAGCAGTTTGCAAGGGCTAACCCAGGTAGTCCAGGATCTGGCGCTGAGGTAGAACAGCAGGAATTACCCAAGGCAGAGTGTCCCTGCACTACCTTCCCCTCCTGTGGAGCCCCTATCCATTTGCCTGACAGGTTCCTAAGGCAACAGGAAGCCTTTTGGCATTAGAGAGGGATGTCGCCTGTATTTTAGGCTCCGCCCACATACCTCGAGCAATGAGGAGCAAAGAGGGGGAATGGTTATGTCCCTACTTCAGGGTCCCCCCAGGGTGGGCATTTTCGTTATCCCCTGAGTCGCCAGAACTGTCTTCTGTGGACAGCTTCTTTGCCCCCTTGGGGGTATTTTGTGATGACCCGGATAGGGAAGCGGGCCGAGGCTCAGCTGACCACCTTGAGGCAGGGTAAAAAGACGGTGGAGGAATTTTGCTCTGAATTTCGTCGCTGGTGCGTTCCGTCTGGGTGGAAAAAACAGCTTCAAAATGCCAGTTTAGATTAGGGTTAGTGCCATGTGAAGGATTTGTTGGTGGCTTACCACCCCTGGTACTTTAGATGAGGCCTGGCACTAGCCGTTCGTTGGACAGACGTTTTAGGGAGAGACGTCGGGAAAAGGTGGTCCTCTCGGTGGTCCACATATGGTCACCTCTAAACCCGTTGTTTCTGTTTTTAACCCAGAGGAGCCCATGAAAGTGGGGGCTTCTTCCGCAATTGTGCTAGTGACTGTAGGAAAACTTGTCGCACCCAGGGGTGGTGTTTTCTACTGGGGACGAAGATGGACACGGATTCGGGGTGCCCCAAACGGAAGACCAGGCCAGAAAAACTCCGGGCCCCTAGGTGGTCAGCAGGAAGATCACCTAGGCGAGCAGGTTTTCCTATATATCCAAAAAATTGCTGCTACCAGTTAAGTTTTCATACTTGTCGTGTCTGGTTCTGGGGGTGAGTTTGTGGATTCTGGATCAGCGTCTAATTTTGTTGATGCGTCTTTCGTCAAACGTTTAGGCCTACCTTGGAGACCGCTATCTGAGTCTCTACGGGTAGTGGCTATTGACCCCACTCCACTAGCTCGGGGCACAATCCAACATTGTACTCCTGAGCTAGAGATGGTGGTCGGATCCATACATACTGAAAAGTGTACTCTATTTATCATGGAGGAGCTGCCCGCTGATGTGGGTTGGGCTGCCCTGGCTTCAGAAACAATAACCAGTGTTTGACTGGGAATTCAGGTGAATTAGTAAAAGTGGGGGCAACGGTGTGTTTGACAGATTTTCTCCTACCATACTGGGCAATACTGAGGTGGAGCAGATTCCTGTTTTTATCCGTGACTTTGCTGCAGTATTTTCTCAGAAACAGTCGGAGATACTACCCCCTCAAAGATCTTGCGACTGTGCCATTGACCTATTGTCCGGTGTAAGGTTTCCCAAGGGAGGATATATAATCTGCCTGGTCCAGAGAGACTAGCAATGAAACAATATATTGCAAAAACTTACAGAAGGGTATATCCGACCTTCGGTGTCTCCCATGGGTGCAGGGTTTTTTTTTTTTTGGGAAAAAGGATGGAGGCCTCCGTCCATGATAGATTACCGTGAAACTGATAAAATAAAGGTAAAAAAACCAATTTCCCTTACCCTTGATCCCATATCTGTTCAACCAAATCCAGGGAGCAAAGTGGTTTTCCAAGTTGGACCTTAGAGGTGCCTATAACCTCATGCGCATCCGAGAAGGGGATGAGTGGAAAACCGCGTTTAACACTCCTGAAGGGCATTTTGAGTATCTGGTGATGCCGTTTGGGTTGTGTAATGCTCCCGCGGTGTTTTCCCGAACCTGGTTAATGATGTTTTCCCTGATCTTATTTTGGTTGTTGTATGGTCCTTTACCTGGATGACATTTTAATCTATTCGGAAGTTTGGTCGTCCCCACGTTAAACACGTATTGGCAGGTATTGCAAATCCTGAAGCAAAATAGTTTGTTTGTCAAGCTTGAAAAAATGTGTTTTCGGGGTGCAGGAGGTACCTTTCCTTGGATACATCCTGACTCCTAAATCATTTAAAATGGACCCGGTAAAATTCAGGCCCTTCTCGATTGGGTCCGCCCTTCCCTCTCTGAAGGCCCTTCAGCGGTTCCTAGGGTTTGCGAACTACTATCGTAAAATTTATTCGTAATTTTTCTGTCTTAGTTCGGCTTTGACTGACATGACTAGAAGGGGGTGAAGTTCAGTAGTTGGCAACCTGAGGCCCTAGATGCATTTGAGAAGCTTAAGCAGTGGTTTTGTATCAGCTCCTGTGTTGATTCAAGCAGATCACACCAAATCCTTTGTCGTTGAAGTGATGCTTCCGGTATGGCGCAGGGGCGGTCTTGTCTCAGGGATCCTCTAATATGACTAACTTCGCCCTTGTGCCTTCTTTTCACGTAAAAATTTTTCCCCAGCTGAAAGGAATTATGATGTTGGGAACCCGGGAAATTGTTGGCTATTAAGTGGGCCTTCGAGGAATGGCGCCACTTCCCGAGGGTGCACGCATCAGGTCACAGTCCTTACTGATCATAAGAATTTTTACCTTTTTAGAGAGTGCTAAAGGTTAAATCCAACGTCAGGCGCGTTGGGGCATTATTTTTTAAGCGCTTCAACTTGTTGTTACTTACAGACCTGGTTGAAAATGTGAAGGCTGATGCTCTATCTAGAAGCTTCTGTGCCGGCCACACATCTCAGGGGATCGGCACCTATATTGCCAAGGAGGGCTGTGTCTCAGCTATTTTCCCCTGATTTAGCCACTGAGGTTAAGTTTCCCACCAGGAGTGAGACCTGTTAACTGTCCTATTTCGAAGGTCTTTGTCCCACTCAGTTTTTGGCTACGAATTTTTAAAAGAATTTTCATGATTCTGTGTTATCTGGGCATCCTGGGTGTCTGGCACAAAAAAGATTTTCTCGTAATTTTCTGGTGGCCATTCATTTCCTCGTGATGTTGAGGCCTATGTGGCATCTTGTGAAGTCTGCGCCTCGGGCAAAAGTTCCCAGAACTCGTCCTCCTGGGGGAACTTTGCCCCTACCTGTACCCGAACGTTCCGTGGACCCACAAACTCATGGAAATTTTATGAACGGATCTTCCTCCTTCAGAGGGCACAAAACGGTTATTTGGGTGACAGTGGACCGGATCAGTAAAATGTGCCATCTTGTTCCGTTAAGGCGGTTGCTGTCGTCCAAAAAACTGGCTGAACTCTTTATCAAACACATTGTCAAACTGCATGGTTTTCCAGAAAATATTGTTTCGGACGAGGGGTTCAGTTCGTTTCTCGTTTTTTGGGGAGCCCTTTGCAAGGCTCTGGGTATCCCCTGTCCTTCCACCAGAGGGGCTAATGGGCAGGGCTGAGAGGGTAAATCAAATGGTAACACAAAAATCGTTGTTATGTATCTGATCAGCAGGTAGACTGGGTAAAATACTTACCGTTGGTTGAATTTGCCATTAACAATCAGGATAGTAGCTCGTTGGGACCTCGCCATTTTAAATTTTAATTATGGTTTTTCACCCAAGGCATCCACCAGCGGGGTGGATGTTATCATTAAAAAATTTTGTGACAGTCTGGGCCCAAGTTCAGAAGAACTTTGTTCATACCCCGAAAAGTCCAGAAGAAAAATTTTTGATAGACGGCGTCTTGTTCTAGAGGGTTTGATGTTGGGGATAAAGTATGGTTGTCCACCCAAAATCTGCGATTGAAAGTTCCCTTTGGTAAACGCGCGACGCGATTTGTAGGTCCATATGTGGTTCAGGAGGTGGTTAACCCAGTGGCATATCGGCTGAAATTACCCTTGTCTCTCCGAATACATAACGTGTTCCATCGGGCACTTCTTAAGAGGTACATTCAGCCTGTTACTCCTGTCTCTAGACCTTCTCTTGCGGTTTGTATAGAGGGGGAGTTAGAATATGAAATCGCCCGTATTTTGGATTTCGTAAGGTCCAAAAATCACTGCAGTACTGGTCAAATTGGAAGAGGTATGGTCCTGAGGAGAGTCATGGGTTCCAGCTAAAGCCATCCATGCTGATGACCTGGTGAGGGAATTCCATGAGTCTCACCCAGACAAACCCAGACCTTGGAAGGGTCCAGTGGCTCCTCCTAAAAGGGGGGGTAATGTCAGGGCTGGGCAGCGCTCGGCTTGCAGGGAGGAAGAGTCTGCAGCAGTGATCAGCGACCCCACCTGATAGACAGTCTGCTGGGAGCTGTTTGGGGTGACAGATGCCCCCCCACTCCTGACACGAGGGCGAGTCGCACCCCGCCAATGGGAGGACCCGGAGGCCCCTCCAATCAGCTACAGGGGCGGTATTGGGGATCACATTTAAACTCCCCGCTAGCTGGGGTGCTGCGCCCGCGATATTCTCCTGGGTGCCTTGTACCTGTGCTATTGCTTTGTTGTTTGCTTACCTGTGTACCTGACCCTTTTTTGTTCTCCTGACCCCGGCTTGTTTCCTGATTTTATACCTCGCTCCCCTTCGTGTTTGACCTCGGCTTATTTACGTTTTATCCCTCTGGTTTTTGATTTGGGCTTGGTGTTCCCGATTTGGTTTGACCGGACTGTCTGACTATTCTTCCTTCTGACGGCCCAGCACTTTAGCAGGCAGGGACTGTCGCCCAGTTGCCGTCTGCCGCCTAGGGCAGCACGTCAAGTAGGCAGGGACAGTGGGCTGGGTTCCAGTCAGGGCTCACTGTACCTCCCTTGACGTGACACTGAATTTGACTAACAACCTGAACACTAAGGACGACATGTATGAAACTTTGTGAATTGACACAATTTTTTTCATCTTTCTTTCAGTATATAATGGGTCTAAATATATGAAAATCGTGAATGTGCACTCATAAGGTTCAACTACCTAACTCATGTGTTTGGAGGCCGCGGTACTTAGTAATGCGGCAGATGTGTATAAATGACTGCCAGAATTCGATAATGGCTGCTAAAACAGTTCATTGAGAACGTGATTTATGATAAAAACTGTATTGCTTTCATTAATTTATATTACGTAATTTAAAATTAATTTTAGATTATATTAATTTTAAATACATTTTATAGGAGATAATTTTATATTTTTGGGATATTATATAATTTTATATTTATGTTATATTGTATAATTTATTATTAAATTTATGTAATTTGATGTTAGGTAGTTTGATAATTATCATAAATTACTTTTTATTATTTTACTGGTATAAGTTGAAAAATAAGGGACATTTTTTCCATAATGGCAAATCTAATTCCATTATGACAATTTAGGCTCAGGAAGACCACATTGAAATTGATCTGGTTGTTTGAGCACTTATGCGCCTCGTTTTGCCGTCCCACATTCAGAAATGTGTCTAATATTACGAATGTGGTGTGAAACACTTCCACAGCGCTCCCATATGTTTGGCGCATTACAAAGTGTCGGGCCCAGCACACAGTACGCCAAACATGTTCGTTCAACACACCATACATTGGCAAATTAGGCAGACTAATGACTTTTGCCGCATTTAACACTAGAAAAGTGAAACTGACCCATTCATACATGTTGCCCTAACTGCTTACACTTGTAAGAACTTGTAATGCGGCGGAGTAGTGGATCCAGTGGACCGCCGCAAGTGATGGTACTGACCACACCAGGGATTATTTGATATAGAAAGGGCAATATATATATATTTTATATATATATATATATATATACATGGAAATTGCTCTATTTATGTACCCTTATAATTAGGGAAATTAGTAGGGCAAACTAGAAGTGTGGGGTTGCCCTTATAAGGGCGGGTACCCCACAAAGGGCTCTTTACGGTCTTTGTAATTATTAGGGAGAGAAATATATTTGTACTATAACTCTTTGAGATACTCTTTCATGTTAGAATATGTTGTCCCTATCAGTCTAAATTTTAGGTAAAATATATATCGGGATAAGCATTTTTAAATGATCATTAAAAGCTAAGTTTTAATAGAGGTTTATTTTTTGGATTTATTGTTTGTGTTTTTGCCTCTATTGAACCATTTTTTGGGATTTTGAGCTACAACATCTACCGGAGCAGTAGAATAGAAAAAACGCTCTCTCTAATATAATTCCACCACACAATGATAGAGGTTTATAAATATATATTCCAATGACATTCCTAATTTATCCCCTTAGGCATCAGATCTTCAAGCTCCGAAATTCAGTAAAACTTTTTTTTTCCTTTAATTGCGTATTGTGCACCACTTGTTGCAGTATAATTAAAGGAGAAAAATACCCGATGAAGGGTTACCCCATTTCTATAAGAGAGAGGCTTCTTTACATGCAACACTAATAATGTGGTGTACATGTTAAAGTTACTATTACAGACAAAACCAATGTAACTAAATTAATTATGCATATATGGGAATGGATGGGTTTCACAGGTGCTTTGCCTAATAAATAAAGAACTACAGAACCAGTTGTTCCATGATAAAAGCCTTCAAATAGCTCTTTTGATGGACAAAATAGGAGCTATGACTCTTGGAATATAGCAACATAAAAACCAATTGGTGTTTATTAGGGTACGTTCACACTGCTTTAATTGCCGCGTATTTGGGCACACATTTCGCCACGTATTGTACACGTGGGGGGAGAATTGACATGTGAATTGTTCGCGGTGTTTACGCGCCGCTGACAACTCACTTCAATAGGGTCGGCCCCCGGAGGGCCCCCCATGCTTTGGAAGTACGCGCTGATCAGCGCAACTTCCAAAGCACAAGGCATTTGAACATAGGCTTAGTGTCTTTTGTTGTGGAAAATTACTACAAGAGTTAAGAGTAGGAAGAGATCCAACTCCACTCTGAATCTTTTCCTAGTCAGTCTTATTAGAAACCACTGAATAAAGAGCCTTAGAAATGAAATGAGCTCTTCAGACAAGGCTTCCAGCATGGGAAAGAACAGGTGTGGCCAGTCTATGGGAGTTAGGACCATACCTATGGTCAAATAGTCAAATGTGTCAGTTTTGTGGCAATGGATCGTAGGCTTAGAATCTTTTAGTTAGGCTATGTTCACATGATGTACTGTACATGTCGCAGTACATCATGTGTTTTGGGAGCTTGCGCTAACACGCGCGCATATTTGCCGCAGGTAATTGACATGTCACTTATCTCCCCCACGAGTGGGGAGAGAAGGCATAATCCATAGTTCTCTATGAGAATTATGAATTACCGTAATTTCGTTGCGTATGTCGCCCGCATTAGAGTGCAAATACATGGCGAAATGCGCGCTGAAATTACCCCGTGTGAACATACCCTTAGAGACTATGATTAGAGATGGCCGAATTTCTCAAAAATTCGGTTCGGTCACTTCGCCGAATTTTCCGACAAATTCGTTTCGGTCCGAATTTGCACAAT
>JAODAL010066679.1:0-17652 GCA_025379985.1 Phyllomedusa bahiana
AAAATTTATCCCGACAGATACCACGTTGGGTCTGTGATAGGGCCAACATGATATATAGGGCAAATGTCGGTAAATCAGCATAGAGTACTACACTATTACATTAACTTTTGCTAGCGGTACACTCATGTACACCTCTCAAACAGCAGTCAAAAGGACAAACTTCTACTTCCTTCTGGTAGTGAAAAGCTATGGACAATTTGTCCCTGTACTCTCGAAGCTTTCCCGGGATTCACACCAAACATGTGCTAAAAATGTTGCGTAAATGCAGCCTAATATGTACAGGTAACGATGCATTGAAAAGTATTGTGAGAAAATCTGTTCTATAAAGAATGAAAGGGGATTTTTGATCACAGAACAGTGGATAGGATAAGGAGTAGAAATATTTCTTACCACTGTAACTGGGACAAAAATGTATTATACTAGAAGCTGTCTATAGAAGGTATACATATTAAGAACATGTATATCCCCATGAATCAGGAAGATACTATCACACCTCTGCAGGTCTAGAACTCATGTCCAGCCTTAGTGTTATCAGTAATTAATAGAAATATTAATTACCTGTCTTGTGATTCCAATTTTGGTAGCCGCCTAACATGGGATCGGTCACATGCGTTCTTCTCCCATGTTCCTGATACATGCTATAGAGGCCAATATGTTTGATACACAGGGGCCCTATTTACTTAGTTCAGATATAAAATAGCACATAGCACAATAGCACTGCACATTATAATAGAACATAGCACACAAAATAGCACTGCCCATTATAATAGCATGCCATTACAATAGCACATTGCACAATAACACTGCACATTATAATAGCATACCATTATAATAGCACATAGCACAATAGCACTGCACATTATAACAGCATACCATTATAATAGCACATAGCACAATAACACTCCACATTATATCAGCATGCCTTTATAATAGCACAATAGCACTGCACATTATAATAGCATACTATTATAAAAGCATATTACATAATAGCACTGCACATTATAATAGCATACCATTACAATAGCACATAGCACAATAGCATTGCACATTATATTAGCTTAGCATTATAATAGCACATAGCACAATAACACTGCACATTATAATAGCATACCATTACAATAGCACAATAGCACTGCACATTACAATAGCACATAGCAAAATAGCACTGCACATTATAATAGCATACCATTATAATAGCACAATATCACTGCACATTATAATTTCATGACATTATAATAGCACACAGCACAATAACACCGCTCATTGTAATAGCATATCATTATAATAGCACATAGCACTGAACAGTATAATTGCATGCCATTACCTTAACTGATACTATTTGTGGTTCTGTAACCCTTTAGATTGTGATTTAACAATGCACGTTAAATCTCCTACTGTCTGTGTTTTCTCCTGACAATAGTTTAAAGTTTTCTAGTGGCTTTGAAACACACTACATCAAAATGTATCTATGCTTTCATAACTGATGATAAGCAAGTTAAAGAATGTATTGTACATTTTATTTGATGCCAAACTCACTATTTTTTTTATCAATCTTTAGGGAATGTTCAGACGATGTATAGCGGCATATACCTGAGCGCACCACTATACACCTACTGTTTAGAAGTATGCGGTGGTAGCCTGTGTGTACTTCTAAAGCGCTCTGGCCCAGCTCCCATTTACTTTCAGGTCACTTCTTTTAACGGGCGCATACTGTGTGGCAAGGAAAATGGCAGGTGATCGTAGCACTCAAAGAGTGCAATGATTTACCGTATTTGTGGCTGCTAGACACAACACTAGGATTTAACCAGCTGTGATGTTATGTCTGTATGACATCATCTGAGAAGATGAGCAATGGCACTAGATTTGGTATGACTGCATGCAGCATATTATTTCTATAACTGATAGTATACATTGTTCTGTAACCCTTTGGATTGTGATTTGCAATATAAAAGAAATACATTGTACATTTTACTTAAAGCAAAACTCCCTAAGGGCATGTTCACACGGTGTCTCTTGGGCCGGTTTTAGCACATTTTACATGCTGGAAAATGGCCTGAAATCTGCTTCAGACAAGCTTCAAACCTTCCTTCATTTAATAAAATGTAAAATGCACTTTGTCGTTCACATGATGCGTATTTCACAAATATAATTGCGAGCCGATTTTTGGACACAGTTACGGCTGTAAAAATAAGTGACATTTCAATTCTTGAGGCGTTTTTTCACTTGTAAAATCTCCATAGGTTACAATGGGGAAAGGATTTTTCAAAATACACTTTAAAATATGCTTCAAAACATGCCTCTAATCAGGTGATTCTTGAAGCTGATTTTTAATCATAAATTTACACTTCAAAAAACGCCATGTGAACATACCCTAAGATTTATTTTAATCAATAGTCAAGATTTATAAACCCCTCTTATGTTATCTTATCCTTCTATCCATAACACCAAGATTTAACTCATTGTGATGTCATGAATGTATGATGTCATAAAAGCACATAGGCAAAGGATACCGGGAGGGATTTGGTATAATTGCATATAGAATGCCATTACCATAACTGATAGTAAATATTGTTCTATAAACCTTTAGATTTTGATTTGCAATATAATAAAAATAAATTGGAAATTTCACTTACCTAATATTTATTGTAATCAAGATTTAGGATTAATTTACCTCTCCTGTATCATTGTGTCTATTTCCCCATATCCTGCTGACTGCTTGTGCTTCATTTGATGACAATGGCCTGAAATGTAGTAGTGACTGGGAAACACACCATCAAAATTTAAAAAGTTGTGATGTCATGAAAGTATGACATCATAAGAGAAGATGAGCAGAGAACACTGGGAAATAATTGGTTTGATGAGATTCAGCCTACTGTTACCTTAAAGGGGCTGTCTCACTACATCGATTCATCTTACTTCAGTCCTGTTTTCTTGGTTTCACTTTGAATTCAGAGGTGTGTTTACTGGCTTCCACTAGGCTGCAGTAGAAGCCAGGTCTGTAGCTATAGAAACCAGTGCTGGCAGCCTATCAGGATAGATCAAGCAGGTCTGTAGCTATAGCAACCTAAGGAGCTGATGCAGCTCATACAAGAGGGGATATCTTGGAATAGGTAGGACACTGTTAATGGACATATATTGCAAAGTGACTTGTTTTTGCAAGATCTTTAATATAAAAAAACAATCCTTGTAGTGAGACAACCCCTTTAACTGCTACATAATATTGGTCTCTAATCATCTAGGCTGTGATTTGCAAAGTGAAAGAATGTATGACGGATTTTACTTGAAGCTTCCTGATATCTATTTTGATCAATTTTTAGGTTTTATTTACCTCTCCTAACCTTGTCTTTTTCCTCATCCTCCTACTGACTGTTTGTGTCTCTTCTAATGACAATGGTCTGAACCAAACTACTGGCTGGTAGACACACCACCAAGATTTAAGAAATTGTGATGTCATGCCTTTATGATATCATAAGAGAAAATGAGCAAAGGAGTTTGGGAGGAGGATGTTATCATTATATGCAGAATGTTTTTACCTGAATTGTAACTCAATACAGTTCTGCAAGTCTCTAGATTGTTATATGCAATGAAATACAATATATTGCATATTTCACTTGAACAAAAACTTTCTAAATGTTTAAAATAAAAAATTCCTCTTTTATAAGTCAGTAACTGAAGTCACAATCCCTCTGTGAGAAGAGATTCTCATACTTTGTCCCATTAGTCCTCGGGCTAAGATCTATTTTGATCAATATTTAGGATTTTTTTACCTCTCCTGAGTCACCTTGTCCTTACCCCATCTCCTGCTGATTGTTTGTACTAACTGTGATAAGGATCTTAGCAGAAATTGTATTCCTAGGACTTCAACACAAGTTTTACGTTTAATGCTAGGCTGCTACAGAAGGATTGCATTCAATACAAGTAAGTCTTGCACTGACTATTAGGACTTTTCTATAATCTATTACACTGTATTCTCTATAATAGTATCTGGCCTGTTTGTGTTACATTGAAGGATTTTTACTATATGTACATATCTATGATATAAACTTCTTAGCAGAAGTTGTAATGCTAGGACTAATATCAATTTTTTTCAATATTTAGGATTTATTTACCTCTTCTATGACATGTTGTCCTTTCCCACCTCCTACTGATTGTGCTTCCTCTGATGACAACAGCCTGAACTGTACTAGTGACTGGTAGACACACCACCAAGATTTAACCACTTGTGATGTCACACCTCTATGACATCATAAGAGGGGATGAGCAAAGGAGTCCACAATGACTGTGTTAGGATTATATACAGAATGTTTTATCCCTAACTGCAATTTAATATAGTTCTGCAAACCTCTAGATTGTTATATGCAATGAAATGCAATATATTACATATTTCACTTGAACAAAAACTCCCTAAATATTTAAATTAAAAAATTCCTTTTTTATAAGTCAGTAACTGAAGTCACAATCCCTCTGTGAGGAAAGATTCTTTTACTTTGTCCCAATAGTTCTCGGGCTAAGATCTATTTTGATTAATATTTAGGATTTATTGTCCTTACCCCTTCTCCTGCTGACTGTGCTTCCTCTGATGAAAACAGCCTGATCTGTACTAGTTGCCGGTAGAAACATCACCAAGATTTAACTAGTTGTGATGTCACACCTCTATGATGTCATAAAAGATGAGCCAGGGATACTGGGAAATATTTGGTATCATACTAATATTGCTCTGCAACCCTCTAGATTGTGATTTGCAAAGTGAAAACATATATTGCACAGTCTACCTGCAGGAAAACTTCCTCATATCTATTTCTATTAATATTTAGGATTTATTTACACCTCCTTTGTCATCTTGTCCATTTCCTCATCTCCTGCTGACTGTTTGTGCAAAACGATTTCATTCAATGCAAGTAAGTCTTGCATTGTCTATTAAGACTTTTCTATAATCTATTACACTGTCTTCTCTATAATAGTATCTGGCCTGTTTGTGTTACATTGAAGGATTTTTTACTATATGTACATATCTATGTAGATCTTGGCAGAAGTTGTAATTATCTATTTTGATCAATATTTAGGATTTATTTACCTCTTCTATGTCATCTTGTCCTTACCCCCATCTCTTGCTGACTGTGCTTACTCTGATGACAACAGCCTGATCTGTACTAGTGACTGGTAGACACACCACCAAGATTTAACCAGTTGTGATGTCACACCTCTCGACATCATAAGAGGGTATGAGCAAAGGAGTCCACAATGAATGTGTTATGATTATAGACAGAATGGGCCACATGTATGAACCTGTTTAGGTCTAAAACTCACTCTATGGCCCATAGTAACCTATGGGCAAAAGAGTGAGTTTTAAACCTAAACAGGTTCATACATGTGGCCCAATGTCTATAATATTAACTGCAATTTAATATAGTTCTGCAAGCCTCTAGATTATTATTTGCAATGAAATACAATTTATTGCATATTTTACTTGAACAAAAACTCGCTAAATATTTAAATTAAAAAAATCCTTTTTTTACAAGTCAGTAACTGAAGTCACAATCCCTCTGTGAGGAGAGATTCTCTTACTTTGTCCTAATAGTCCTCGGACTAAGATCTATTTTTTCAATATTCATGATTTATTTACCTCTTCTATGTCATCTTGTCCTTACCCCATCTCCTGCTGACTGTGCTTCCTCTGATGACAACAGCCTGATCTGTACTAGTGACTGGCAGACACAGCACCAAGATTTAACTAAGTTGTGATGTCACACCTCTATGACATCATAAGAGATGAGCAAAGCAGTCTGGGATGAGTGTGTTAGGATTATATACAGAATGTTTTATCCCTAACTGCAATTCAATATAGTTCTGCAAGCCTCTAGATTGTTATATGCAATGAAATACAATGTATACTGCATATTTCACTTGAACAAAAACTCCCTAAATGTTTAAATTAAAAATTCCTATTTTATAACTCAGTAACTGAAGTCACAATCCCTCTCTGAGAATAGATTCTCTTACTTTGTCCCATTAGTCCTCGGGCTAAGATCTATTTTGATTAATATTTAGAATTTATTTACCTCTCCTGAGTCATCTTGTCCTTACCCCATCTCCTGCTGACTGTGCTTCCTCTGATGATAACAGCCTGATCTGTACTAGTTGCCGGTAGAAACATCACCAAGATTTAACCAGTTGTGATGTCATGCCTCTATGACATCATAAAAGATGAACCAGGGATACTGGGAAATATTTGGTATCATACTAATATACTAATATCATACTAATATATATATAATATACTAATATAATACTAATATAATATACTAATATCATACTAATATTTGGTATCATACTTTCCCCCTCCTTGTAGATTGTAAGCCCTCGCGGGCAGGGACCTGTCTCCTTCTGTCGTGCCAATTGTCATTATCCCTTATCACTGTACTCGTTTGACTTATGTAATGTATGACCCCCTCGAATGTACAGCGCCTGGAATCAATGCGCTTTAAAAATATAATAATAATAATAAAATACTAATATTGCTCTGCAACAAATGATCGTGAATTTCAAAATAGTATAAAACATATATTGCACAGTCTATCTGCAGGTAAAACTTCCTAAATCTACTTTGCGATTAATATCTAGGATTTATTTGAATCTCCTAGATTCATCTTGCCCTTTCCCCTATCTCCTGTCTGTAGCCTGTCTTCCTGATAAAGATCTTAGTGGAAGTTGTATTCTTAGGACTTAGCACAGGTTTTAGGTTTAATGCTAGGCTGCTACAGAAGGATTGCATTCAATGCAAGTAAGTCTTACATTGTCTATCTATTAAGACTTTTCTATAATCCATTACACTGTATTCGCTATAATAGTATCTGGCCTGTTTGTGTTACATTGAAGGATTTTTTACTATATGTACATATCTATGATATGAAGATCTTGGCAGAAGTTGTAATTATCTATTTTTTCAATATTTAGGATTTATTTACCTCTTCTATGTCATGTTGTCCTTTTCCCACCTCCTGCTGACTGTGCTTCCTTTGATGACAACAGACTGATCTGTACTAGTGACTGGTAGACACACCACCAAGATTTAACCAGTTGTGATGTCACACCTCTATGACATCATAAGAGGAGATGAGCAAAGGAGTCTGGGATGAATGTGTTAGGATTATATACAGAATGTTTGAACCTTAACTGCAATTTAATAGAGTTCTGAAAGCCTCTAGATTGTTATATGCAATGAAATACAATATATTACATATTTCACTTGAACAAAAACTCCCTAAATATTTAAATTAAAAAAATTCCTTTTTGTGACCAGTTGTGATGTCATGCCTCTATGATGTCATAAATGATGAGCCAGGGATACTGGGAAATATTTGGTATCATACTAATATTGCTCTGCAACCAACTAGATCGTGATTTGCAAAGTGAAAACATATATTGCACAGTCTACCTGCAGGAAAACTTCCTCATATCTATTTCTATTAATATTAAGGATTTATTTGCATCTCCTGTGTCATCTTGTCCCTTTCCCCATCTCCTGCTGACTGTGCTTCCTCTGATAAAGATCTTAATAGAAGTTGTATTCTTAGGACTAAGATACCATTTTTAGATTTAATGCTAGGCTGCTACAGAAGGATTGCATTCAATACAAGTAATTCTTACATTGACTATTAGGACTTTCTATAATCCATTACACTGTATTCTGTAATAGTATCTGGCCTGTTTGTGTTACATTGAAGGATTTTTACTATCTGTACATATAAAGTTCTTAGCAGAAGTTGTAATTCTAGGACTATTATCTATTTTTTCAATATTTAGGATTTAGTTACCTCTTCTATGTCATGTTGTCCTTTTCCCACCTCCTGCTGACTGTGCTTCCTCTGATGACAACAGCCTGATCTGTACTAGTGACTGGTAGACACACCACCAAGATTTAACCAGTTGTGATGTCACACCTCTATGACATCATAAGAGGAGATGAGCAAAGGAGTCTGGGATGAATGTGTTAGGATTATATACAGAATGTTTGAACCTTAACTGCAATTTAATATAGTTCTGAAAGCCTCTAGAATGTTATATGCAATGAAATACAATTTATTACACATTAGAAAGAAAACTGCCTAAATTTCTAAATTGAATTTTTTTTTTCATTTTAAGTTATAGACAGATGGTATAACCCTACTGTAATAAAAGCTTCTCTTACTTTGACCTAGTAGTAAATCTTGTTCCTTTTTGATGCAGCATTTAAGTCTAATTAAAGGGAAGCTGGGCCTCAAAACAACTCAACAGAATTTAGCTTTAGAACAAATCATCTAATTTGTTACTGTTAGTATTAGCCCCGGTTCACACGGCTTATTCAAGCCGTAATTGTGAGCCGGATTGCGCTCGCAATTCCGGCTTGAATAAGGGGCGGGGCGGGGGCGCTGCCCGCCGGCCCCATAGACTTGCATTATCCACGGCGCGTATTGCGCCTGGATAATGTGCAGGTCACTTTCTCCCACCCCAGCGGATTCGCCGAGCGGAGAGGAGCGACAGAATCCACTGTTCTCTATGAGAACGGTGGATTATCGTAATTACTGCGACGGATTGGCGCCGTACTGCAGCGCAAATCCGGCGCGCAGTACGGCGCCAATCCGTGCCGAAATAAGCTGTGTGAACTGCCCCTTAGTGTCCTTATTATAACAGGTTGCTTGGCCTTGTTTCCAAAAATAAAAAAACTATAAGGGAATGTTCACACAGCGTTTTTCAATATGTTTTTCAATCCGAAAAAGATATTGAAAAAGTCGCGTTAACTGTATCCAAACACATATCCAAAGTGTCAGAAGAATTGACATGTCAGATCATGATGGATCCATAAAGCATTCAAAAGACGTATAGAAAACACATAGGGCCCCATGTATGAAACAGTTTTGGCCTAAAACTCACCTTTTTCTCCATAGGTTTTATGGGGAAAAAAGTGAGTTTTAGACCAAAACTGTTTCATACATGTGGCCCATATTGTCTAAACAACGATAGGTGTTTTACATTGAAATCAATGTAATTCACACTGAGCATTGTTAGATAAATGTTTGGGTTTCTACTCCTTATCCTATCCACTGTTCTGTGATCAAAAATCCCCTTTCATTCTTTATAGAACAGATTTTCTCACAATACTTTTCAATGCATCGTTACCTGTACATATTAGGCTGCATTTACGCAACATTTTTAGCACATATTTGGTATGAATCCCTGGAAAGGTTCAAGAGTACAGGGACAAATTGTCCATAGCTTTTCAATACCAGATAGAAGTAGAAGATTGTCCTTTTGACTGCTGTTTGAGAGGTGTACATGAGTGTACATGTCACTTCTTTCCGGCAAATACACGGCACGGATAATGAAAATGAGCTGTGCGTTCTTCCAAACACACGGCGTCTTGCGCCGTGAACAGCTACGCACCGTGAGAAGCCGTGTGAACATACCCTAAATATCTGCCACGCCCCATCTCGCCCAGAAAAAAATCACTCCTAGTGCCTCAGAAGCATTGCCTCACACGTGGATATATGAATATATTTGTCTGAAATTTTTTTGTAGTAATTTAAATAAAAAATAGTTCTGCTATATTTAATGTTTTAAAGGAATTGTCTGAATAAAGTGTTACTTTCTTAGACCACGATCCACATACACTACTGTTCAAAAGTTTGGAGTCACCCAGACAATTTTGGGCGACATGTCCCAACTCGCCAACGCCATGTTTTGGTCTATTTTGTGTCAGAAACACTTTTGACGCCATATATTTGTTGTAAATGAACTATCGTACACCAAAACTAGGCACATTATACGCCGGGCACAACACTTTGGAATGCGCCTAAATATGTGCACTGTGCGCCCCCGTTGTGCAAGGCGCCTATTGAGACGCATTACATATGTTATGCGTCTCTATCGGGCAATGTGCCGCGATAGGTGCATTACATATGCTACCAATGATATGCTTTGCGTTGCGAGTTACGCAATACGCCTTTTTTTGATGCGATGCGCCTTTTTCGTCGCAATGCGCCTCTTTAGACGCATTAAGGTATACCTGATGCCAGTTTTTAGAAAGTATCGGACTTTCAGTCGCACTTTACACTGATTTAATGCGCCTAAAACTGGCATGAATATGCCACTTTTCGTACATGTCGCCCTTTGTGTTTTCCCTGAAAACTCATACTTTTATTTATCAAATGAGTTGCAAAATGAATAGAAATATCGTCCAGACATTAACAAGGTTAGAAATAATGCTTTTATTTGAAATAATAATTTTCTACTTCAAACTTTGAATTTTCCCTTTGCAGCAATTAGGGTATGTTCACACGATAAATACAGTACGCGCAGCAATACATTGTATGCTTCGGGAGCTCGCGCTGATCAGTGCGTACCCCCGACGCTTAGGGGGGCCAGCATCCCGCCGGACCTATAGACATGCATTACTCATGTCACTTATCTCCCCACGTGTACAATACGATCGATTCAAAGGAAGGTCAGTTTTATAGCTTCTCTAGTCAGCAAAACTGTTTTCAGCTGTGCTAACATACTTGCACAAGGGTTTTCAAGGGTGTTCAAAATATCCAATAGCTTTCTTACACAGTTAGCAAACACAATGTACCATTAGAACACTGGAGTGATGGTTGTTGGAAATAGGCCTTTATTTGCCTATGTAGATATTGCATTAACAACCAGATGTTTGCAGCTAGAATAGTCATTTACCACGTTAACAATGTATAGTGTTTCTGATTCATTTAATGTTAGGGTTAACACGCTTATTTTGGGGCGCATTTCGCCATGTATTTGAAGTGTACTGCGCTCTAATATGAGCGAAATGCGCCCCAATCATTACGGTAATCCACAGTTCTATGATTGTATTGTACGCACGAGGAGATAATTGACATGACATTTATTTGCGCCGCGTAATGTATGTCTAAGGGGCCGGCGGATTAGTACGCGCCGATCAGCACGACGTACTGTACGCCCCGCGATTAAGCCGTGTGAACATACCTTTAGCTTCATTGAAAAAACTGTGCTTTTCTTTTCTAAGTGACCCCAAACTTTTGAACGGTAGTGTATATCTCTCATGTTTTATATTCTATCATATTGGAGACCTATGTAGCCATGAGAACACCTGACTGGACTTGGGATCTCTGACTTAAATTTTATATGGTTGCTACTTCCAAGTTAATCATCTCAAAGCATTATTTGTGGTTGTAGAGAACAGGGATATGGTATCTGCATGATATATGTAGCTCTGATACTGATATCATATTAACATGACTGAGCCCCACTTTTTATGTAATTTTATCTTTATATTGGATGACTCTTCTTAAAGAGAACCTGTCACATAGAGTATGCCCCCCTTGCGGAGGGCAGAATAAGCTAGTGACAGACCTGCTGTTTTCAATGCTGTGTCCCTTATTCTGTAAGATGCTGTAGTTTAAGGCCATGTTCACACGGCTTATTCTGGGACAGATTGGAGCTGTACTACGCGGCGTATTTGCGCTTCAGTACGGCTCCAAACCGTCCCAGTAACTACGGTAATCCACAATTCTCATAGAGAACTGTGGATTCCGTCGCTCCTCCCCGCTCGGCGAATCCGCCGCGGGGGGAGAAGGTAACATACACATTATTTACGGCACGTACGCGCCGTAAATAATGCATTGTCATATTGCGGGCGGGATCCGTCCCGCAATTACGGCTTGAATAAGCCGTGTGAACATGGCCTTAAAGTATTTAATGCTCAAATCTGCAGTTTTCAGCCAGAAGAGCCATTGGAAGAGTCATTCAAAGAGTCAGTTTTTGTTCAAACCCCGCCCACCTGAGGCTAGCCCAGCCCATTTTAACTGATAAACCTATTACTTTGACTAGGTAGAAACATGTGAATAACTGTCAGTGGGCGGGGCTAGCCTCAGGTGGGTGGGGCTAACACCTACTCATGAATACGATTTGAGGGGTAAAGGCACTAAAACTGCTGCATCTTACAGAATAAGGGACACAGCGCTGGAAACAGCAGGTCTGACACTACCTTGTGCTGCCTTCAGCAAGAGGGGCACAATCTATGTGACAGGTTCCCTTTAAGTACCATTATACTCTTCTTTGCATACATATCCTGGTCATATATGGTGGCCTTTAAGTGACAATAATATTTAGGCCCCATTTATTTAGTAGGGTGGTAACCTGGGTGTATATCTAGGCTCAGTGAATCATTGAGTATATATTAGTTAGGCTTCCATTTATTTATTATATATACAGGTATTCTCTGTTGATTTAGCAATTGATATAATAGGTCTCCCCTTTTGAGCACGCATTTGGGTGGTCAACTATTTGTTCATAGGTGTTCACATGGTTAAACTGTAATGTACGATCTGTTCAGTGACACTAAGGGCCTCATGAAACTGTCTAGGTCTAAGACTTTCTTTGTTGCCCATTGCGACCACTCATTTCATATAGTGCTCTGAAAAAATGAAAGGGGAACTCTAATTGATTGCTATGGGCAACAAAGAAAATCTTAAATCTAGACAGTTTTCATACAGATCTCCCTCACATTGTACGACTCATACTTGTTGATGCATATTGAGAAGCTGTTTCCAGACGCCGAGATATTGAGATGAATTTTAGTTGTGGAATCTTTTCAGGACAATGGTAACTTATTTTTTTCCAATGTAATTTGTCTATACATGTTGATTTGATGAATACATTGGTTGCACATGTTTTGGATTAATTGACAGTGTATTCCAATTGGGGTTCATGTCTAAACACTGGTGTACATATCTGTTATGTGAATATCACTGCTATGGCTGCTTGAGAGATTGAGAAAGGCTCTCTTAAAACCAGAACATTGCTCCTTTAGGTGAATGTATTTGTTTTTTCTTATTTAAATTTTGGACTTTTATGTGGAGACATTAATGTCAAGGTTTTATTTTCTGTTGGAATAGTTTGGTGATGATTTTGAAGGGGTTTTGCCACGATGTAATGTTGACGTGGGATCCTCCAAAATGGGTATTTAATCACTTTTCTAAATATATTCGATTACAAAAAGTGAATCATGTGAGAGCTACAGCATTGCTCAGTCCCCCTTAGTTACCTGAAAGTTTACATTAGACACGACCAGAGGAGCTGATCTGGCAACACTTGCGTGTTTGCACTTCTTATCCAATGACCGGGAACATGAAGGAGCTTTCAAGGGGCTGTGGAGAAAGTGCAGTGTATGAGTCTGTCTGCTGTATAGAGAATCCACTGTTGTAAGGTTATTATTTGAGTAAACTTTTGAGACGCTCCCTTCTTCCTCACTCTCTGCTTACCCCCTCCCTCTCACCCCTGCAGCGTTCATGACTCAGCATGATTTGTTTATATTCTCCCCTGAGCTGACGAGGTAAGGAACTCACTTCGTGGCAAAATCCCTTTAAACTGACTCCTTTTTGGCTCTGTTTCATTCCAGTTATTTTTTTTTAATAAAGGGCCCCCATTTTTTGATGCGGGTTCGGTCTTCGGAGCCCCTTTTTGGCAAATCGGGGGTTTTTGGGGGCCCCCCTTTTTTTTCCCCCTGGAATCGGGGCAAACCCCCGCCCCTTTTCCCAAGTGCCTGCAGGCTGGGGGAAAGGGGGCCCCCGGGGTCAAAATTTTTTGGGGAGGGCGCCCCGTGCGAATAAAAGGGTTGCTCTTGGGTATGGGCCCCCCTTCACCCAAACCAAAAACCAAAATCCCCGGGGGGCCTAGGGGCCCCCTTTGGCGGTCAACCAGATAAACCACGTTTTCTTTCCAAATCACCCTGTAAACCCCCAATTAGCAGTAAAGCAAAAAATTAAAAATAAAAATTTTTTTAAAAAAAAAATTTAAAAAATTTTTTAAAAATTTGGGGGGAAGGGAAAAAAATCCAAAAAAAATTTTTAAAAATTAAAAAAAAAAAAAAAAAAAAATATTAAAAAAAAAAAAAAAAAAAAAAATTTTAAAAAAAAAAACCCCCTTTTTACCCCGCCAAAAAACCCAAAGTTAACAAAGTTTTAAAGGGAAAATTAATTTAAAAAAAAATAAAAAAAACAAAAAAAATTTAAAAAAAACGCTTTTTTTAAAAGGTCAAAAAAATTTCCCCCTATAAAAAAAAATTTTGAAAAAAGGGGGCCCCCAACCTTTAAAAAAAAAAAAAAAAGTACAATGTTTCGAAAGGAGGCCCTAAAAAAAATCGGTCATTAAAAGGTTTTGGGGGTTTAAACCCCCTTTTTGGGAATTTGGGGGTTAAAAAAAAATTTTTATTTTTTTTTTTAATTTTTATACAAAATCAAAAAAGGGAATTTTGGGGGAGGTTTTTTTCAAAAGGGAAAACCAAAAATAAAACCCTAAAATAAGAAAAATTCTTAAATGATTTAAAAATTTGGTGGAAAAGATTTACCCCTTAAAAAAAAATTTAATTCTAAATTGGGGAAAAAAAGGCGCTTTTTTTAAATATGGGTTTCCCAGGGGGGTTTTTTGGATTCCCACCCGAATCCAAAACAAATACAAAGGGGGTTTTTTTGGGGAATCAGAGTAAACCCCCTCCAAAGTTTTTATGGATTAAAAAGGGGGAAAGGCAAATTTTCAGGGTATCAGGGGGTGAAAACCCCAAGGGGGTCGAGAGGAGGGGGCAGTTGGGGAACCCCCGCCCGCCCCCTTTTAAAACCGGGTAAAAGGGGGTTCCAAGTTTTTAACAGTAATTGCCCCCCCTTTTTTCCCCTTATGCAATTGTCCTGCCCCTTGGGAAACTTCCCACAAATAATTTTTCCCCCCCTTTGCTTGAAGGGGGGGTTTTATTGGGATAGGAGTTTTTCCCCCCCCCAGGGGTTTGAAAGACCAATTTTTGTCCTTTTGCCAAGATTTCCCCAACCCTCCAGAACCTTCCGGGGTTTCTTTGGAAAAATTTCGACAGTTTACTTTCCCCTTTAGGGGGGTTTGGGGCCTCAATTTTTAAACCTAACGCTAATTGCCAAATGTTTTCTATGAGGGCCCCAAACCCTTAAATTTTTAAAAATTCCCCCTGTTTTTTTTTTGGGCTATCTTCCCCCATGAAAGGGGAACCCCCAGAGATTTTGAGGGCCCCAGATGATGTCTTTGCATCTTTTGAAACCCACACCTTTGATTGTAAAAACAAAACATTAAAGTTTAAATTTTTGGACAGGATCAATTAATGAAAAAGTGTATTTTATTAAGGGTTTTTTGATAAGGTATACTGAGTTTGCCGGGAAATGCCAAAAAACCCAAAAAGGGGCAGGGCGGCGAGGGGGTTTGAAAAAATTTTTGGAAAAAAACAGAAAAAAATTTTCTCCCTTTTTTTTTCCCTCTTACTAGGTCTGAGGTTACTGTGTTAGTCGTTTTTTTTTTTTGGGTTTGCAGGAAAAAATTATTTTAAAAGGCACCCCAACCCCTTTATTTTCCGGGAAAAAAAAAATAAAACCCGTGGGGTTAAAAAAATCTTTTCTTGTTTTTTTCTGCATGTCTGATGTCAGTTCTTTTTTCTGCGGTTGTAGTGTTTGTCCAGTTTCTTGGCAAAATTTTGGACTTTGTAAGGGGAGAAATTACATCGGGTGTTTCCCTGATCTTTGGGACCTCCGGGACTTACGGGTTAAAGGGGTGAAAATTTTCCTAGCTCGGACATTTTTGGGAAAAAGTTGGGTTAATTCGGGTAGGTGTCTTGGGGGGTTTTTCATAGGGTAGTTTCAGGGGGGGTTTGGGACTTACTTTTTTCTCTTTTTTTTCACCTTAGAATACCAAAAAAATTTTCCCGAAAACCCTGGTTTGGGGGCCCAAAAAGAAAAAAAGGGAAATGTTAAATAGATAATAACATAACTTTTTTTTGCTACACCTCAGCCCCCCCAAACACATCAAAGGACAAACTTCTATTTCCCTAGGGTTGAAACATGGAAAAAGTTCCCTTCTTAAGTTTTCCCGGGATTACACCAAAAATTCTAAAAAGTTGCGTAAAGCACCCAATAGTACAGGTAACGATCTTTGAAAAGAATTTTTAAAAAATTTTTTAAAGAATGAAAGGGGGTTTTTTACACAAAGAGTGGTAAATAAGGAGAAGAAAATTTTTCCTACCACTTTTAAGTGACAAAAAGATTATACAGAAGCTGTCATAGAAGGATCATATTAAGAACAGTAAGTCCCCCCTGAATCGGAAGATCTATCAACCCCTCATCTAGAACCATGCCCCCTGATGTTTTTAGAATTAATAGAAATAAATTACCGTCTTTTGGTTCCGATTTGGGAGCCAACATTGGGCGGGCACATGCTTTTCTCCCCTGGAATCAGTCACCTGTAAAAACGAGTGTGATAATATGTTCCTGAACAGCTATAGAGGCCAATATTTATGATACACAGGGGGCCCTTTTTTACTTAGTTCAGTATAAAATACAAAGATATGCAAGAAGGAAAAAAACCTTTTTCATTGTCCCCCCCACCTAAAGTCCAAAAGCCCATGGTCAATCCATTCGATTAAAAATAAAAATGATATGTATCCCTCCGATGGATGACTGCAAAGAATCCCACTGTATAGGCAATGAGATTTATACCTTGTCCATTTAACCCCTTTGATTTCTTTTTTTTTTTATCATTAGAAATTTTTATTATTTTCTTGATACATAATAATAGTCAATACAGTAGGACAGAAAGGACACCGTAATGTGGGGAGGGAAGGAAGGGGAACAAGGGAAAACATGGGTAAAACAAGTGCCATGCATACAGAAACATTCAGCGTCTTAAGGGCATCAGAGTTTAAGGATACAGCGACAACATGTCAGATCAAGCCATTTTTAAACAACAGAAAAAGATATATAACTGTATCAGTTGTTCTTAACCATGCAAAGGTCTTGTGGCACAAACATGTCGTCTGAGTTGTACACGCAGATAACTCCTCTAGCGAACGAATTTAGATGAAGTCCATAGCAACCAATTGTTCCTGGCTTTAGCTAGGGAGTGTGGAGGAATAATTAGACTGGTCTTGCAATGGTACTGTTTATTGATTCTTTGAATCACTTCAGGAATAGTAGGGGATTGCGAAGTTTTCCAATGTGTTGCGATGGCCATTCTAGTTGCTGTGAGAGAGTGTGAGAGGATTGTGTGGAAAGAATAGGGAATGTCTTCATATGTGAGATCTAGTATGGCTAATTCAGGAGTGAGGACAATGCGCCATTGGAGGATTTCAGATAGAAGGGCTTCTAATTGTTTCCAAATAGGTTGGACGAGAGGGCATTTCCACCACATATGTAGAAGTGACCCCTTTTGTCTACAATTCGTCCAACAGAGGTGTGAGTATCCAGGGGAAATATGTGCAAGCCTGCACGGTGTTAAGTACCATCTAAGTTGAATTTTCCTGGTGATTTCTACATGATTGGAACATCTAGTGTGCTTAGATGTTGTGTTGGCCTGCCTTCAACCATTCTACCGTTGAGTATGAGCAAGAGAGTTCCTTTTCCCATTTTACCGCGTAGCCAGGCTTTGTGTTCAGATCTGTGTGGACTAAGGATTTATAAGCTGCCGATAGTCCTTTTGTATTGTTGCCTTTTTGCCACAAAAAATCATGTAATAATGAGGAGGCCCTGTGGTGAAATTTACCGGCATTGGACTGAATAAATGTCCATTGCAAATAACAAAAAATTTATGGGTTGGGACGAATATTTTTTTTGCTAGATC
>JAODAL010066680.1:0-17651 GCA_025379985.1 Phyllomedusa bahiana
TTAGTCAGGCCCTCCTTTCATTACCCGGGGCCCCCCTTTCATTACCAGGTCCCCTTTCATTAGCCGGGGCCCCCCCCTTTCATTAGCCAGGGCCCCTTTGAGTCGGGGCCCCCCCTTTCATTAGCCGGGGGGCCCTTTGTATGGGGGCCCCCCTTTCATTACCGGGGGAAACCCTTTGTAGTCAGGGACCCACTTTCATTAGCCGGGACCCCTTTTTGTACCGGGGGACCCCCTTCCTTGCCAGGGCCCCCCTTGTAGTCACGGCCCCCTTTCATTAGCCAGGGCCCCCTTTAGTCGGGCCCTCCTTTCTTGCCGGGCCCCTTTGTAGTGGGGGCCCCCCTTTTTAGGTAGTCAGGGCCCCTTTGAGCAGGCCCCCATTTCTTACCCGGGCCCCCTTGTAGTCGGGGCCCCCCCTTTCTTGCAAGGCTCCCCTTAAAATTAGCCAGGACCCCCTTTCATTAGCCAGGGCCCCCTTTGTAGTCGGGCCCCCCCCCTTTCTTTAGCCAGGGTCCCCTTTGTAGTCGGGGCCCCCCCCCTTTCATTAGCCGGGCAACCTTTGTGTCAGGGACAGACTTTCTTCCGGGGACCCCTTTTGTAGCCGGGGCCCCCTTTCCTTCCAGTGTCCCTCTATGTGTCATGCCCCCCTTCATTGCCGGGCCCCCCTTGTAGCCGGGGCCCTCCTTTCATAGCCGGGCCACCTTTGAGTCAGGGCCCCTTTTAGTAGCAGGGCCCCCTTTGTAGTCGGGGCCCCCTTTTCATTGCCGGGGCCCCCCTTTGAAGTCGGGGCCCCCCTTTCATTACCCAGGGCTCCCCTTTTCTTTTCCCCGGGGCCCCCCTTTCATTAGCCGGGCTCCCCTTTAATTAGCCGGGCCCCCCTTTCATTAGCCGGGGCCCCCTTTGTGTAGGGCCCCCCTTTCATTAGCCGGGCCCCCCCTTTCATTGCCAGGGCCCCCTTTGTAGTGGGGGCCCCCCTTTCTTAGCCAGGGCCCCCTTTGTAGTCGGGCCCCCCCTTTCATTACCCGGGGCCCCACCTTTGTAGCGGGCCCCCTTTTTTTTACCAGGGCCCCCCTTTGTAGCCAGGGCCCCCCCTTTCATTCCCGGGGGCCCCTTTTGTATCAGGCCCCCCTTTCATTGCCGGGCCCCCTTTTGTAGTCGGGGCCCCCCCTAGTATCAGGGCCCCCCCTTTTAAATAGTCAGGGACCCCCTTGTAGTTGGGGCCCCCCTTTCATTAGCCGGGCCCCCCCTTTCATTACCGGGGACCCCCTTTTGTAGCCAGGGCCCCTTTTTGTGCCAGGGACCCCCCTTTGAAGCCAGGGACCCCCCATTGTACCCAGGGCCCCCCCTTTTACCCAGGGCCCCCCTCGTACCGGGACCCCCTTTGTAGCCAGGGACCCCCCTTTGTAGCCGGGGGCCCCCCGCTGTAGTCGCCCCCCCGCTTGTAGTGGGGGTTCCCCTTTGAGTAGGGCCCCCCTTCTTTTCCGGGGCCCCCCTTTGTACCAGGGCCCCGCCCCTGTAGCCGGGGGACCCCCCCGTATCGGGACCCCCCTATGACCCGGGGACCCCCTCTGTAGTCAGGACCCCCCCAATATAGCCGGGGCCCCCCCTCTGTATTCAGGGCCCCCCCCTTCTGTAGTCGGGACCCCCCTTTGTAGTAAACCCCCCCCTTTGTAGCGTACCCCCCTTTTGTATCAGGACCCCCCTTTGTAGTCAGGGCCCCCTTTGTAGCCGGGGCCCCCTTTGTACCGGGGCCCCCCCTTCTTTAGCCGGGATCCCCCTCTTAGCGGGGCCCCCCCCTCTTCCCAGGGCCCCCAGTAGGCGTTTTTAAAAAAAAAAAAACAACAAACGCCATTTCCCGGGCTCGGGCTCCTGGCGCTCCGAGCTGCCGCCCTTTCTACGCCCCTGCATGGCGGCGCGGTGATGTGCGGTCAATAGGGGCCGGCCCCCCGCAGGGAGATCCGCTGACACCACGCCCCCCGGGATCGGGGGCATTAGTCCCCGGGTACTGGGCTCGGTCTTGGGCGCTCGGGACGCGGACCCGGGCGTTCGGGACCGGGGCACGGCCGGGCCCCGGGGGCCCGGGGGCAAATGCCTCGGGGGCCCCCCGGAGCCGGGGGAGGGGGCCGACTGGGGGATTCACCCAATCCCCCCGCCCAGCCGAGCCGCGTACTTTTTTTATGGGAAGCTCCCTTTTGGGGCCCCGTTTAAAAGGGGGACGCCTTTTGTCGGCCCCGATATGGGGGGGCCCCTGTGGCTGGCCCGTATAGGGGGCGCTCTGTGCCCGGCCCTGTAATGGGGAGCTCTGGGCTGGCCCTGTATATGGGGGGCGCTCTCTGTCGGCCCGTAAGGGGGGCGCTCTCGTCTCCTGGAATGGGGGCCTCTTGCCTGGCCCTTATAGGGGGCCCTCTTCTGGGCCCGTATATGGGGCGCCGTGGTGGCCTGTAAGGGGACGCTCTGGGGCTGCCCGAAGGGGGCCTCTCGCCTGGCCCTGAAAATGGGACGCTCTTGGCTGGTCCCGATAAGGGGGGGCTCTCTGCCTGGCCCTTGTATATGGGGGCGCCTGTGGTGGCCTGTATATGGGACGCTCTTGGCGGCCCTGTATATGGGACGCTCTCTGCTGGCCCCGATAGGGGGGACTCTGTGGCTGGTCCTGTATTGGGGGGGCTCTGGGCTGGCCCCTTTTATGGGACACCCCGCCTGGCCTTGTATATGGGGAGCTCGTAGTGGGCCCCGTAATGGGGGGGCCCTGTGGCTGGCCCCCGTATTTGGGGGGGCTCTTTGGGCGGCCCTGTATATGGGGGGGCTCGTAGCTGGCCCCTTATAGGGGCCCTCGTCTGGCCTGTATATGGGGACGCTTGGCCTTCCCTGTAAAAGGGGCGCTCTGTGGCTGGGCCTGTATATGGGAGTCTCTGTCTGGCCCGATATGGGGACGCTCTGTGCCGGCCCTGTATAGGGGACGCCTCTGCCTGGCCCGATATGGGGACGCTCTGGGCGGCCCGTAATTGGGACGCTCTGTGGTGGCCCTGTATATGGGGACCTCCTGTCGGCCCCTTTAGGGGACGCTCTGGGCGGCTTGTATATGGGGACGCTCTGTGGCTGGCCCTGTATAGGGACGCTCTTGGCTGGGCCCCTTTTTTTTTGGGGGCGCCCTTTCGGTGGCCCCGAATTTTGGGGGCGCTCTGTGGCCGGCCCTGTATATGGGGACGCTCTGTGGCTGGCCCTGTTTGGGACCTCTGTGGGGGCCCTGTAATGGGGGCCTTCTGTCTGGCCCGATAGGGGGGCCCCCTGTCTGGCCTTGTAATTTGGGGGCTCCGCCTGCCCGATATGGGGACGTCTCTTTCTGGCCCTGTTTTGGGGGGCTCGTCCGGCCCTGTATAAAGGGGACGCCTGTGGCGGCCCCGTATAAAGGGGGGGCTCTGTGGCTGGGCCCCGTATATGGGGGGGCTCTCGCCCGGCCCGTATATGGGGACCTCCTGCCGGGCCCGTATGGGGGCCCTGTTCTGGGCCTGTATGGGGGCCTCCGCCCGGCCTTGTATATGGGGGCGCTCTGTGGCTGGTCCTGTATATGGGGACGCTCTGTGGGGGCCCGTAATGGGGACGCTCCGTCTGGCCCTGATATGGGGGCACCTTTTGGGGTCCCTTTAAAAGGGGGGCGCTCTGTGGCTGGCCCTGTATATGGGGACACTCCCTGCCTGGCCTTGTATATGGGGACGCTCTGTGGCTGGCCCTGTATATAGGGGCGCTCTCTGTCTGGCCCTGTATATGGGGACGCTCTCTGTCTGGCCTTGTATATGGGGACGCTCTGTGGCTGGCCCGAAGGGGGCGCCTCCTGCCCCGGCCCTGTATAAAGGGGGCGCTCGTGGCGGCCTTTTAGGGGACCCTTTGCCCGGCCCTTTATTGGGGACGCTCTGTGGTGCCGTATATGGGGCGCTCTTGCCCCGGCCCCGTTAGGGGACGCTCCCTTGCCGGCCCGTATAAGGGGACCTCTGCTGGCCGTAAAGGGGGGGCTCTTGCCTGGCCTTGTATATGGGGCCCTGTGGGGGCCCGTATTGGGGAAAGCCTCTTGGCTGGCCCCGTATATGGGGCGCTCTCTGTCTGGCCCCGTATATTTGGGGCCCTGTGGGGCCGTAGGGGGCGCTTGGGCGGCCCGATATGGGACTTGTGGCCCTGTATATGGGGCCTCTGTGGCTGGCCCCGAATGGGGGGCCCTTTTTGGGTGGGGCCCCTTTTATGGGGACGCTCTGTCTGGTCCCCGTATATGGGGACGCTCCTTTTCGGGCCCCGTATATGGGGACGTCTGTGGCGGCCCTGAATGGGGACGCTCCCCCGGGGGCCTTGTTATTTGGGGGACGCTCTGTGGTGGCCCTTATATGGGGCGCTCTGGGCCGGCCCCGATATGGGGGGGCTCTTGTCTGGCCCCGTTATGGGCGCTCTGTGGGTGGCCCGTAAGGGGCCTCTTGGGGCCTGTATATGGGGAGCTTGTGGCTGGCCCCGTATATGGGGGGGCCTCTGCTGGCCCTGTAAGGGGCCCTTGGCTGGCCCTGTATTTGGGACGCTCTGTGGCCGGGGCCCCGTAATGGGGACGCTCTCTGTCTGGCCGATAGGGGGACCTCTCTGTTGGCCCTGTATATGGGGGCGCTCGTGGCTGGCCTTTTATAGGGGCGCTCGTGGCTGGCCCCGTATAAGGGGACGGGCCCGTGGTGGCCCGTATATGGGGACGCTCTTGGCGGCCCCAATGGGGACCTTGGGCGGCCCCGTAATGGGGCCTCTGGGCTGGTCCTGTATATGGGGACCTCTTGGCTGGCCCTTATATGGGGACGCCTTCTGGGCCCCGATATGGGGACCTCCCCGGTGGGGCCCCGTTTTTTGGGGGCTCTTTGGGGCCCCGTATATGGGGACGCTCCCGTCTGGCCTTTTTATATGGGACGCTTGTGGCGTTTTTATATGGGGGCGCTCTTTGTTGGCCCGTTTTTGGGGACGCCCTTCTGGCCCTGTATATGGGGCGCTCTTTGCGGCCCTGTAATGGGGGCCCTTCTGGCCTGTATAGGGGCGCTCCCTTGGCCCTGTATATGGGGTCGCTCCCTTGCTGGCCTTGTATATGGGGGCGCTCTGTGGCTGGCCCTGTATAGGGGACCCCCTTGCGGCCCTGTATATGGGGACGGGTCTCTTCCCGGCTTGTAATGGGGGCCTCTGTTGGCCCCCGTATAGGGGACGCTCTTCTGGCCCGTATTGGGGACGCTCGTCGCCTTTATAGGGGACGCCTTGTCGGCCCCTGTATATGGGGACGCCTGTGGTGGCCCCTATATGGGGCGCTCTGTGCTGGCCTGTATATGGGGGCGCTCCTGTCTGGCCCTGTTTAAAAGGGGACCTCCCTTCGGCCCTTAATTTGGGGGGCCCCCCTTTGGGGGGGGGGTATATGGGGGGTCTGTGGCTGGCCTGTATATGGGACGCTCTTGGGGGGGCCCTGTAAGGGGCGCTCTGTGCGGTTGTATTGGGGACGCCTCTTCTGGCCTTGTATAAGGGGCGCCCCTTCCGGCCCTGAATAATGGGGACGCCGGGCGGCCCTGTAAGGGGACGCCCCCTTTGGCCCGTTATGGGGACGCTCCCCTTCCGGGCCCCGAAAAAGGGACGTCTCTGTCGGCCTGTATTGGGGCGCCTGTGGCTGGCCCTGTAAATGGGGGGCTCTGGGCTGGGCCCGTAATGGGACCTCTTGCCGGCCTTGTATTGGGGCGCTCTTTGGCCCCGTATAGGGGACCTCCCCTTCCTGGCCCTTTTAGGGGACGCTCGGGCGGCCCTGTTTGGGGGACGCTCCTTTCGGCCTTTTATATGGGGACGTCGTGGCGGCCTGAATGGGGGCCTCTTGCCCGGCCCTGAAGGGGACCTCTTGCTGGGCCCTTGATATGGGGACCTCTTGGCTGGCCCCTTTTATATGGGGCCTCTGTGGGGGCCCTTATATGGGGACCTCTGTGGGGGGCCCTGTATATGGGGAAAAGCTCTTGCTGGCCCCCGAAATTTTTGGGCGCCTGGGCGCCCCGTATATGGGGGGCGCCCCTTTTCGGCCTTTTAATGGGGACGTCTGGCTGGCCCGTATAGGGGCGCTTGTGGCCGGCCCCGTTTGGGGCGCTCTGGTGGCCCCTGTAAAATGGGGACCTCGGGCCGGGCCCCCGTATAGGGGACGCTCTGGCTGGCCCCGTAATGGGGGCGCTCTGTGGCTGGCCCTGTTATGGGGGGCCCCTGTGGTGGCCCCGAATGGGGGCGCTTTGCCCGGCCTTGTATATGGGGGGGTCTGGGCGGCCCCGTATATGGGGCGCTCTGAGGCGGCCCCGTATAGGGGACGCTCTGTGGGGGCCCCTGAATGGGGACCTCCCTTCCCTGGCGCTTTTTTGGGGCGCTCTGTGGCTGGCCTTGTATATGGGGGCGCTCTCGCCTGGCCCTGTATATGGGGGCCTCTGTGGCTGGCCTTGTTTTGGGGGCGCTCTCTGCCTGGCCCCGTTAGGGACCTCTCGTCTGGCCCTTGAAAGGGGGAAACGCTCTGTGGCGGGCCCCTTATATGGGGCGCTCTGTGGCGGGCCCGTATGGGGACGCTTTGTGCCGGGGCCCTGTAAGGGGGGACGCTCTCTTTCGGGCCCCTTATATGGGGCTCGTGTCGGGCCTGTTTTAAGGGGACCCTTTTTTTCCGGGCCCGTATGGGGACGCTCCTCCGGGCCCCTTTAAATTGGGGGGACGTCTGTGGTGGCCCTGTATAGGGGACGCCTGTGGCCGGCCCCTGTATATGGGACGTTTGTGGTTTGGCCCTGAATATGGGGACGCTCTGGGGCTGGCCTTGTTTTTGGGGACCTCTCTGTCGGGCCCCTGTATATGGGCGCTCTGTGCGGGCCCCCCTGTTTATGGGGCGCTTGCGGCGGGGCCCTGTATTTGGGGACGCTCTCTGTCTGGCCTTTTTAAATGGGGGCGCCCTGGGGCCCCGGCCCTGTTAGGGGAAACCTCTGGGTGTTCTGTATATGGGGGCCTCTGTGGCGGCTTTGTTATGGGGGCCTCTGTTGTGGGCCCTGTTATGGGGACCTTTTCTTTGGGCCCCGTATAGGGGACGCTCTGTGGCGGCCCTGTAAAAGGGGGCGCTCTGTTTGGTTTGTTAGGGGGGGCCCTCTGGGGCCCCGTTGGGGCGCCTGTTCTGGCATTTATATGGGGGCCTCTGGGGCCGCCCTGTATAGGGGACGCCCCTTGTCGGTCCGTATTGGGACGTTGGGGGCGGGCCTTTGTTATGGGGCGCTCTGGGGGCTGGTCCGTATTGGGGACGCCTGTGGCCGGCCCTTAAATGGGGCGCTCTGGGGGTGGCCCCCCTGTATAGGGGGGACGCTCTGTGGCGGGCCCCTGAATATGGGGACGCCGGGGCTGGCCCTGTATATGGGGGGACGCTCTTGGCGGGCCCTGTTTAGGGGGACCTCTGTGGTTTGGCCCTGTATATGGGGATGCTCTGTGCCTGGCCCTGTATATGGGGACGCTCTGTGGCTGGCCCGTAAAGGGGGCGCTTTTGGGGGCGGGCCCTGATAGGGGGGACGTTTTGTGGCTGGCCCTTAAAAGGGACCTCTTGGCGGGCCCCTGTATATGGGGACCTCTGGGCTGGCCGTTTAGGGGCCCCTCTGGGGCTCCCCCGTTATGGGACGCCGTGCGGCCCCTAATAGGGGGACGCTCTCTGTCGGGGCCTTTTTAATGGGGACCTCCCTTCCGGGCCCCGTAAAGGGGCGCTCTCACGCAGGCATGGTATATGGAGGGCACACTTGCGCACACCACATATTCAGCCCTCTCTGGCAGGCAGTGCTGAGGTCACACGCTGGCTGGCATTATTTGGGCTCGGCCATGGCAGGGGGGTTTTTATGCAAAATCTAGACTTTTTCCAAAGTGCTTCAAAGTGCCGGAAACAGACGCCCTTTTCTGCAATAGGTTTTTTGGCCCGGGGGCCACTTGTAAACCTGAATTACCAGGACCCCTGTGCTTCAACGTCAGGAAAAAGCAAAATGTTTCCCGCCCGGCCAGAGTGTGGGCAGAGAGCGGGCACCCTGTGCAGCTCAGGCGGGATTATAACACCCGGCAGCAGGTGACAGGTAAAAGTACAAACCTGATACATCACATTGCAAAAATACCTCAGGGCGTGAAGAGATTCCTAAAATGATCCTGGTCTCATGTGACCGACATTGTTCAACCTGATCATCAAGTCAAACACGTTACATAAAACATGGAGTCCTGAGACCACAGAAGAGGTATCTAATGACACCTGTACATGGAGCCTCCTCGCAGGACCGGCGGTATCACACAGCTCAGGCTTAGATACGCTGAGCTCCGCAGCACAGTATCTCATGTGTTACGTGCTCAGCAGATAGTATTACCCAAGCTAGAATAAGATATACGACTCTGCACACGGTATAACGCATGGCAGGATTAGATACACAGGCTCAGCACAAAGTGTAATATATGATAGGATTAGATACATCTGTTCACAGCACAGTATCGCACATCATAGGCTTAGATACACAGGGTAATATATGATGGGATTAGATACACCCGTTCACAGCACAATATTGCACATCATAAGCTTAGATAAACAGGGTAATATATGATGGGATTAGATACACCACTTCACAGCACAGTATCGCACATCATAGGCTTAGATACAGCAGCTCAGCACAGCAGCACATAATATAGGCTTAACTCCATAGACTCAGCAAGCCTTGTAATATACTGCATGATAGGATTAGATACACCCGTTCACAGCACAGTATCGCACATCATAGGCTTAGATACACAAGCTCAGCACAAAGTGTAATATATGATAGGATTAGATACATCCAATCACAGCACAGTATCGCACATCATAGGCTTAGATACACAAGCTCAGCACAAAGTGTAATATATGATAGGATTAGATACATCCGTTCACAGCACAGTATCGCACACCATAGGCTTAGATACACAAGCTCAGCACAAAGTGTAATATATGATAGGATTAGATACATCCGTTCACAGCACAGTAGCACATAGTATAGGCTTATATCCACAGGCTCATTAAACCGTGTTATATACTGCATGATAGGATTAGATACCCTACTTCACAGCACAGTATCACATATCATAGGCTTAGATACACAAGCTCAGCACAAAGTGTAATATATGATAGGATTAGATGCATCCGTTCACAGCACAGTATCGCACACCATAGGCTTAGGGAAAACAACCTCAGACAAAGGTTATATGATAGGATTAAAAACATTTCCCTTAAAAAGCACATTTTCCCCAAATTTAAAGGGTTAGATACACAAGCTCAACCAAAGTGTTTAAAATAAAGATAGGGTTAGAAAACCCTTCAAGGGACAGTATTTCCAAACCCTGGCTTAGAAAACACAAAAACTCAGCACAAAGGGTATTTTAGGTTTGGGTTTGTTTCATCCCTTCACAGCACATAAACGCACACAAAAGGCTTTAATTTCACAAGCTAAACACAAAGGTAAATTTTTATTGGGTTAAAATCATCCGTTTACAAAACAATTTTCGCACCAATTGGCCCTTTTTTAAAAACAAAATTTAGCACAAAGTTAAAAATTTGATAGGGTTAGATGCATCCGTTCACAGCCAGTTTCGCACATTTTATAGGCCCTTTGATACCCCAAGCTTTACACAAAGGAAAAATATGATAGGATTAGATCATCCTTTAAAACACATTTTCGCACCCAATTGGCTTTAAACACAAGCCAAAACCAAAGTGTAATATATGAAAAAGGATTAGGTACATCCGTTCACAGGCCCAGTATTTCCACATTTTGGTTAGATACACCAGCTCGGCAAAAGAGTAATATATGAAAGGGATTAAAATTTCACCGCTTTTCCCGCACAGTATCACACAATTTATAGGGTTAAAATACCCAAACTCAGCCCAAAAAATTAAAATATGATAGGGTTAAAGCATTTCCCTTAAAAGCACAGTATCGCCAACCCTAGGCTTAATACCCGCACTCGACAGTAGCAAAAAAGTTTAGGCTTATATCCAAGGCTCATTAAACCGTTTCAATACTGCAAGATAGGATTAGATTTTTTTATTTTCCCCGCAACAGGGATCCACAATCGTAACAACTTAAAAGTTTAAAAATGGTTAATTTAACCTTAAACAGTAAAAACCCCATTTTAGGCTTTTAAAGTACACAAGCCTTTTAAGGGAAAACAGGCCCCTTTTTAAAAAAATGAAATGGAAATTAAAAAATACACCACTTCCCATCAAGAAAAGTATTTTTACATTTTAGGCTTTTGATCACAAGGTTTAACAAACAGGGTAATAAATGAGGATTGAACACCCTTCACAAAAAACAGTATCACACTCTTGGCATGTACAGCAGCTACCCCAAGTACCATAGCATAGGTTTTCCACAGGCTCATTAAACCGTGTTTATACTGCATGAAGGATTAGATACATCGTTCACACAAGTATCACAATAAAGGGCTTAGTACAAAATTTTCCAAACAGAGTAATATATAGGGGGATTAATACACCGCTTCACAGCACAGTATACACATCATGGGTTTAGTACACAACCCACAACAGAGTAAAAATATATGGATTAGATACACCCTTTCACAGCACTAAAAAATCATAGTTTGATACCCCACTCAGCAAAAGGGTGAATATAAAAGGGATTAGATCACTTTCACAGCCAGTATCCAACATGGGGCTTGTACACCCGCTCAGACAGTACAATATTATAGGTTTTTAATCCACAGGCTCATTAAACCTTTTTATATACTGCATGTGGGATTAGATACACACTTCACAGCACAGTATCACACATCGTACACACTATGTGAAGGGGTTTTATCTAATCCCTAAACCCGTATCACACAAAGGGTAGGCTTAGATACCGGGCTCAGCACAGTATCACATTTACAGGTTATTTTCACAGACCTGTGTATTTTAAACTGTGATAGGATTAGATACACCTACCCCCCAAACTTTTTGAATGGTCAAAATGGTCACTTAGGGGGTCTTGAGACGATAATATTTTTTATGATATTAAATTTCATATTTTTTTTTTTTTCATTTCCAGTTACCCAAAATCATTTAAATACAAAAAACTGTAATAAGTTTAACTTATCTAAATTTGTACCCTTATCAGTGGGGGAAGCTTTTTGGGGCAATTAGTGCACTTACTTCTACAATTTATCAAGAGTGGAGAAAATCACGATCCTTTTGGGGCAATGAGATATGGTGTTCCTTTTAAGGAGGATTTTCCCTTCCTGACCCAAACCCCATGCCCCCCACACAGCCAGCCAGTATTTTCTCTGCTCTGACTGAAGAGGGCAAAAATCCCGAAACAGCGTTGTCTGCAGATGAGAGATACTGGTTTGGGGCAAAAAAAAAACCCTTTTTGCTTTCTCAAGACCGGGTCAAAAGCAAATTGAGGATTTTTTTAAACAACCAACAGAGGGCGCGTGGGTTTCTCCCCCCCCTTTCCCCCTAATCCCTTGTGAATTTACTGATGGGACTTCGAGAGTACTGGCTTCTTCTTCAACATGATTTATACAAAACTGAACATTTACAGACTTTCTATACACAAAAGCCCTGGCCTTTTCAAGGGATCCTAGAATTCTTAAAAATAACAAAATAAATAAAGCAGAAAAGTCTTTACAACTGGTCAAAAAATAAAACAATCTGGAAACTTTGGGGCGTGACGAGGGTCAGTAATTTTATCTCGAGCCATCGGGTGAAATTTTGGCCCTTCCATTCAATATAGTTTGCATAAAGGGGCAGGATTTTTAAACCCTTTTTGCAGATTTTTAAAATTTTTTTGCTTTCATTTAAATGGAATTTAAATTAAAACAAAAATTAAAACTCGCAAAGGGGTTAAAATATCCATGCCAGCTTAGTCAAACTAAGGTGCTTTTGTGGGGGGGGAAGAAAAATTTTTTAAAAAAAAAAACCTGAGGGCTACGAGCGGGGCTGTGGAGGGTGCCTGTTTTTGCGGGAGTCGGGAGTCGTATAAAAGGCCCGACTCCGACTCCAAAAATATATAAAAAATTTGGGCCCAGTTAGTTGATCAAAGACCCCGGAAAAAATTGGGTGCGGCCGGTGCTATGCTCCATATTTTCAGCCTCATCACATGAGGATGTAATTGATACATGGAGCAGGCAAACGCTGCCCCAGGGGAAAAGATTCCGCTCCCAGGGAAAACAGATTTCAGCAAAATGTTTCACCTGCTTTAAAAGAAGAGAAGATCAACCCTTTTTCCAAACTGAGGGGGCCGAGGAAATCCCTTTTTACCCTGACATTGTTAGGGGTGTTGCCCCTGGGGTCACCGCTTTGCCCCCCAACCCTTTTGTGTAGAGGGGCGTTCGTGCCGGGAAATAATGAATAAAAGGTGAGTCATTTTGCAGGATCTATGGGGGCATACTTTTCCCCCGAAAAAATTCAAGACCCCACAAATTTTTCCGCGGTTTGAATTTAAAATTTTTTTGTTTTAAAATGTCCAATAAATTATTTTACATGACAAGCAAAATGGAAACAATTTTTTTAATTTTATGATTTTCAGGCCCATATCTTCCATCCAGCTTTGTACATAGGTTACTGCAATTTTATATACACCCCTTCACCGACTTATACATAAATGTGATTTGCAAGTATTTGTTTTTTGCTTATTCTGCAGATTTTTTTCCTGTAACTCATGTTTCTGTTTTGCTAAAAAAATAAAAAATGTTAATTTTTATTATTTTGTTAGTATTTGGGGAATCCACCTTTTGGTTTTCAGCCCTGCCTAATCCTTCGGGCCTGAATCAGATTCAAGCATATCTTGACCAAAATCCGATCCCAGTTCTTCTAAAACATTCCCATGTTGGTGCAGATGGATTGGATACAAATCGCTTTTTAATCCACTCTACCCAAAAGTGTTCAAAAGATCAAAACTTTGTTCCCCTTTTGTTGTCATGTCTGTTCTACCTAAATACTTGATTTTTGATCAAAAGGGTGTTTAAAAACCCAGTTTTCCATTTTACACAGTAATTTTACACTTAAACTGCCCGGGGTATGGGGGGAGTAGGAGTCGGGGGGGTTTTTGAAAATTGGGGAGTCGGAGTCGGGGCTTTGGCTTGCCGACCCCTCACCCTGGCTAGGGGATAAAAATTTACTACCCCCCCTACGCCTCACAAATTTCAGTTTTTTTTGATTTCTTGACCTGTTGAAAGACTTGTTGCTTATATTGCATTTTGTTATTTTAAAATTAAAAAGATCCTTTAAGGCCGGGTTTTTTGGGTTTATAGAAAGTCTGTAAATTTCATTTCTTGTAAACACATGTTTGAAGAAGGACTATCTCTCGAAGCCACCATCAATATACTCAGTCCACCTCTAAAAGGTATCGCCTGATTTCGCCCTTTTCACTTTCTATCTAACAGGGACAAATTATACTACAAAAAGTTTCTCAAGTCAAAAGAGTAAGGGGTAAACAGGGATTTGGGGGCCCTTGACGCTAGGGACACCCCATTTCCCCGCACAGTTCACAAGGAACCCCAGGCTTTGTTCAATCCCCGAGGTTTCGTTCACAATTTTTCATTTCATCGCAGAGAAGGAAACAGACAGAGGGATTAGTTTCCGACAGACCCGGCGGGTCCGGGGACCTATTATTACAAGGAGTTGTCGGTTTCCCCCGTGGTGTCCACTAGGTTGCGGGAACAAAAATGCGCATTTTGATGCGCTATTTTTTCAGTCAGTCGGAGTTGCGGTCCCGATGAAGTCCCCCACGTAGTACCCGAACCTTAGACAATGGGTCGCCAAAGGTAAAAAGGGATTGGGTACACCCCTTCTCAAAACTGTATCAACAAAAAGGGCCCTAGATACACATTTAGCACAGTATCACACATACAGGCTTAGTGGATATTTTAGTGCGAAATCAACTAAAAAAAGCGCGGTATACAAGGCGCTGAGACTACTCTTGAAAAAAACCGGGATTTAGTGAAAGAAACAAAAAGTCATGGGGCAACGCGTTTTTTCCCCTAGTGCAATATAGGCCCGGAGGAAATGCTAATAGTGAGAAAAGCTTGTCCTAGACTTTTATTTCTGCTAGGTCGTTTTAAAACCCCCGGGTTTTTTCAATGAGTACCAGCGCCTTGTATACCCGTTTTTTTTAGTTGATTCTGCCTAACCCATTCACTAATCAAACTCCGGGGGGCGGGGGTATGTAAGGGGGGGCGCTGCGGAGACTACCACTGATCTGCTCAAAGAGAGCTGCGCCTCCGCCATCAGGTTACTGCATTACTAAGCACAAAATGCATATTTGGCCACACACTATACACTAGGCCCCTTTTCTGTTTTATTTTTTTCGCTATACAGTAACATGACAGGATTAGATACACTGCTTAGATGGGCTTAGATAAACAGGCTCAGCACAAAGTATAACAGTCAGGAAATTAATTTTTTTTTACACTGGGCTTTTTCAATAGGCTTAATACACAGGCTCGCACAAAAAGGTAAATTGAACCGTTAAAAATTTTGTACCCCCCTTTTCAATTTGTTTCCCCCTTTGATAAACCCGGCTCAGCACAAAGTATGACACATGCCAAGATTAGATAAACCGCTTGGATGGGCTTAGATCCCAAAGGGTCAACAAAGTATTTCACCCGGATTAGATCCCCTGTTTAAAAGGTTAGATACACCGTTCAATGGTTTGATACACAGGCTCACACAAAGTTGACACGTCGGGTTAGATACATGCTTCAAAAGGGTTGAACACCGCTTTAATGGCTTAATCCCAGGCTCAGCACAAAGTATGACACATGCCAAGATTAGATAAACCGCTTTGATGGGCTTAGATGCACAGGCTCAGCACAAAGTATTACACGTCAGGATTAGATACACTGCTTCAAAAGGCTTAGATACACCGCTTCAATAGGCTTAGATACACAGGTACACAAATTATTATACGCAGATTAATCACTCTTCAAAAGGGTTGAACACCGCTTCAATAGGTTGATAAAAGCTCACACAAAGAAGACACGTCAGGATTAGATACACTGTTTAATAAGTTAGAGCAGAGGTCAGCACAAATTAAACAATGCCAAGATTAGATACATCGCTTCGATACAGAGGCTCAGCAAAAAAGTATAATACTAAACCCAATTAATACACCCCTTCGTGGCTTTTAAATTAAAAAAAACCCGGCCACCAAAGTTTTAACACTGTCAAGATAAAATAACTCTTCAATAGGTTTACATAACAGGCTCAGACAAAATATAACACAACCAGTTAATACACCGCTTTCGATGGCTTGATACACAACTAGCACAAAGTATAACCATGTCGATAGATAACTGCTTCAAAAACTTACTCCAGGTCAGCAAAAATAACCCAAAAGACCGATTTGATACACCCCGCTTTTGGGCTTTGATACACAGGCCCGAAAACAGTGTAATTACTTTTTACAGGATTTGATACACATACAAGATCAATTTAAAAGGCTAGCATACAGAGTAATATATGTTAGATTTACGTTTTTTGCTGAAAACCAGCGCTTTTTTAAGGTAGCGACTACCCTTGAAAAAGGGGGGTTTCAGCGAGAAACGCGTTGGGTTATTTTAGTCATTTTTTTTAATAGTGGGGGGAACTACCCCGCACTTTTTAAGAATAAAAGACTTTTTTTTTAAAATTTAGCCAGCATCTTTGGTTTTTTTGGGGAAAACCCCCCTCCCCCCTTTTTTTTCTTGCTTTCCGACCGTTTTCCCCGTTCACCTACGCCGAAATGCACCAGAACCCCGGGGGCCGTGTCAAGGGGTACGGGATCAAAAACCCCCCAAACGTTATGGAGTTTGCCCTATATGGAGGCAAACCCCAAGAGGTGGCACCCTACATTGCTTTTATCCTGCCTTGTTTTTTCAAACATATTTCACTATTGTGTTTTTTCTTTCCTGTTTCTCACATGACCAGATTAGAGACACCGCTTCGATGGGCTTAGATACACAGACTCAGCACAACGTATGACACATGACCGGATTAGATACACCGCTTTTGGGGTTAGTACACAACTCAGCACAAAAGAGACACATGCCGATTAGATACACCGCTTGATGGGGTTTTGAGACCGGTTAGCACAAAGTAAAAACCGCCCAAGGGTTAGATACACCGTTCAGGGTTAGAACCAGGCTCACACAAAGTATGACACTTGAAAGATTGATACACCGCTTCGATGGGCTTAGATACACAGGCTCAGCACAAAGTATAACACATGACCGGATTTGATCACTGATTTTGTATATTTTGTTTTATTTTCCTTCAGGGAGATGTTTTTTACTTTTGCATTTCAAAGTGCTAAAACAGCTTGATTTAACCTTGGATGAAGATTGGTCAAATTTATATCCCTTCTTTTATAAAACCTTAAGCTTTTCATTTCAGACCGCACCTGGATAATTGCCCCCTGATAGTTAAAAAAATATCCCTACTGCCAACTCTCCCTTTTTGGCGGGGGGGCCGCTATTTGGGGTCCCCCCCCGCCCCCCGGGGGATTGGCATTCCGCGCGGGGGGGGGCCTTTTTAATTCCGCGGGGCAAGAGTTTCGTGGGTCCTATCTTGCGCCCCCGGGGCCCTCCCACAGGCGGGGTGAAGCGGCCCCCGTCCGCTCACCCGCCCCGGTGCTGTCATGGCAGGGAGGAGGCAGGGGGGGTCGCTCCCCCCTCCCTTTCCCCCCGTATGTCCCGGCGCCTGGCCGCCCTACAACAGGGCACGGGGCAGGGGAAATGACGCGCGGCTTCACTCAATCCCCGGTCGCTGGGAATCGGGGAGGGCGGGCCGCGCTGAAGGGGGCCCCGGGGGGGTGGTGACTTTTAAATTTTTTTTTTTTTTTACTTTAGGGGCCATCTACCTGGCTACAATAAGGGGGCCCTACCTGCCCATTTGGGGGGCTACCTGGCCACAATGGGGGGGCTACCCGGCAACAGAGGGGGGACTCCCGACTACAATAAGGGGGCCTACCTGGGACAATGGGGGTCTCCTGGCAACAAGGGGGGGAAATACCGGCTACAATGGGGGTACCCGCACAAAAGGGGGGACTACCTCTACAAAGGGGGGCTACCTGGCACAATGGGGGGATACCTGGCACAAGGGGGCACCTGGCTAAAAATGGGGGGGACTACCCGGACAAAGGGGCCCACTGGCACCCAAGGGGCACTCCTGGCACTAGGGGGCCCCTACCTGGGCAAAAAAGGGGGCATACCCGGGAAAAAGGGGGTCCCGGCAAAGGGGCACTATGGGCTAAAAATGGGGCACAAACCCGGCAAAAATGGGGGACTACCCGGCAAAAAAGGGGGCTCCTGGCAAAAATGGGGCACTACGGGGCCCAAGGGGGCACTACCCCGGCAACAAAGGGGGGACTACCCGGGAAAAAAGGGGGCACACCTGGCTAAAAAAGGGGGCCCCCTGGCAACAAGGGGGGAACCCCACCTTTTGGGTTAACAAGGGGGGCCTATTTGGGTAAAGGGGGGCCCACTTGTACAAGGGGGCACTAACCTTGGCAAAAATGGGGGGCACTTTTCCTGGGAAAAATGGGGCCTTAAAACCTGAACAAAGGGGGACCACAACTTGGAAAAGAGGGGCACTACCCCGGTTTCACCCGGGCAAAAAACTTGCACGGGGCCCC